>JAOXJP010185542.1:0-12371 GCA_025762735.1 Platanus orientalis
TGGTTCAAATTTCAAAATGACTACATGACCTAAGTGCATGTTTGATACTTTCTTTAATGTAATCTTCTTCTTTTTTTTTCGATTTTTTAATTTTTTTATTATTTTTTTGTAAAAAATATAAAAATACAAAAAATATAATAGAATTAAGATAAACATACTTTATATGTTTTAATATGTTCAAATATGTTTTTGAATTTTTTTGTTATTTTTTGGCATTTTTGAAATTTTTTAAAATATTTAAATATTAAATAAATACATAAAATATTTTATTTTTTAGAAATATACCAAATTGATATATTATGTGCAAAATGAGATGTATTACAACATATAAACAAACTTACACCAAACAATCCTCATTTCATGTAATTTTTTTATTTTTCTTCAATTTTTTGATTTTTTCGAAAAACAAATAAAAAAACATATTTTTTTTTCGAAATTTTTTTCCATGAATGTGTAGATCTATCATAAATGTATAACATATAAAAAAATTTACAAGCAATAGATAAGAAATAAAGAGATTACCAAAGCTTTTGTCGAAACTTGGGGTTTCGAGTTCAATCCTTCGATCTGGCTCAAATCGCCCTTTTCAAATGAAATATACTCAAATGAAGTCTTAGATTTAGTCTCTAGATGGTAAGTGAAGCAAGAAATTACAAAAAAAAGGGATTCTAGAGTGTTTTTGGCATCTGCGATACGGGTGAGTTGTTTTTGCGAGATGCGGTACGTGATACCCCCTGTATCGCATGCCTGAGAGCCTTTTATGCTTGAAAAATGTAAAAAATGAACAGGTTATCGCGAGATGCATGCGTATAAGCCCCTTTGGTTTTTTGCTATAAGCCCCCTCATCGACTCGCACATGTGCGATACTGGTACATATCGCGTGATACGGCCAATATCGCGCAAGATTTTGAACCATGTTACCCATGTTTTTACCATCATTTCAGGTGTCACCCCATAGTATGTTTCCTTACAGGTTTAGTTGAGTTGAATCTTTTTAGGGGAGGGGTGACCCTTCTTCATTCTCTTTTTGTTTAGTCTGTTTTCATTCCTTTCATGTATGAGATAGGATTATGTTCAAACAGGATTTTGGTTTAGTTACTTAATAGTTTCTATGTGAGAAACAGATGTTATGTGGCCTATTAGTTGGCCATTTTGATGATATGGTTTAGATACCTATGGTTATGTTTATCAGGATGGTTGGGAATTTATATTTCATTGTTATGGTGTTTTGGAGACTATTAATTTATTCCACTACGTAGTTTAGAATGCATGATGATATTTTTAGCTGCACTTGATAATGATGGATGTTTCATTATGATTATATTTGTCGTTGCAAATGTTTGGTAATGGAGAGTGATAGTTGGATAAAAGAAAAAATATATACGTTGTCATGTAAGTAAGTTAAGTAAGTAAGAGCTCATTCCACAAGGCAAGAGCAATGTCACACTCTGAGATCCGTGATGCCGCACACGTGCCTCATTTATTACTCTAATTTCTATGTGTGGGTTTCAGGGTGTGACACTACAATCTTCAAATGACATCGTTGATGAACCTTAGTTGTAGTCCAGAGGGTTCTATGATCTCACACCAGTTGACAAGCTCTTTATGACCAGAATGGACACCATGTGACAAAATCTAGTGTCCCCTCATGTCTTCATGTGTCCCCTCAAGTGCCGACTTCTCCGATCTGCTCTCAACACTATTTTTTTTTCCTTGTGCCTAGATTGAACACCATGTGACAGAATCTTGTCCTCCTCATGTCCCCTCGTGTGTTGGCTCTTATGATGTCTAAAGCTCACATGTGTGGTGTCCCTAACAGTGATTAAGGTGTATTTAGTGTGTTAGTATTGGGGGTGCATTAATCTTGTGTGGACTGTTGGTGGTTGCTCCTACACTCGATCATGCCAGAAGAACCTCAGAAGACTACTTAGACTTTTGGGGAATTAAGCAAGAGTGAACTGGGAGGTTCCATTGTTACTAGAGATTCCTTTCATGTTTAGATCACTACTATGAAATTTGATGGCACAAATTATCTTACTTGCTCCAAATCCATTCTTATCTATATTCAAGGTAAAGACAAAAAGGACTATTTGACAAGTGAAATAGAAGTTCCTCCCAAGGGTGATCCAAAGTATCGAAAGTGAAAGACAGAAAATGATATGGTTATAGGCTGGTTGTTGAGCTCTATAAAACTAGAAATAAGTGATCATTTTCTTTTCTTAGACACTGTGCATCAGATCTGGGAATCTCTATCTCAGGTTTATTCGCAAGTTAGACAGGCAACAAAGGTATATGATCTATGACAAAGGGTTGCACAACTCAAACAAGGAGATCAGCCCCTGTCCATCTACTATGCTTCTCTAAAGAAGTTATGGGAGGAACTAGATCATTGTACATCTTTCCACCCTGCATGTACAAAGGATGTTTTTGCATACAAGAAATATGTTGAGGAGATACAAGTGTTTGAATTTCTAACTGGTTCAAGTCCCGAATATGAATAGATTATAACCCAAATCCAAAATATGAACCTTCCATCATTGAATGAGGTGTATGCATACGTTCATCGGGAAGAGGGACACCAAGGAGTGATGAATCTTTCATATACACTAGAAAATTTTGCCTTTGTTTCCTCCTCCAACTAGGGAGGCAGAGGGGGTTCCTCTTTTCAATGTTGTGGTGCTCGGTTTGGTACTTCCTTGGATGATTGGGATCTTCTTAAGTCTGAACATTGTGGTAGATCTAGACATACTAAGGACCAATGTTAAAATTTGTATGGACGTCCACAGGATCTTCCTCCATGCCCAACACAGCGAGGCAGAGGCAGTGGTAGATTTAGAGGTAATCGGCCTAGTGCACTCAGTTGCTTCCATGACTTCAAAGCCTACGGCCACTCCTACTACACTATCAAATGGTCATCTATCTAGGGAGGAAATTGAGACATTTCCTTGGTTCATTTCTCAACTTAATACTTCTCCAGTAGCTCCTACCTCATCATTTATGGCTTCAGCTTCAAGTACATCTGCATCAGCTTTATTCTCATCTGTTTTTACATTTCAAGACTCATGGATCATTGATTCAAGAGCCTCCCACCACATGACTAGTATGTCCTCCCTCTTCAAATCCTATCATGTCAGTTCTGGGAAAGACAAAGTCTACATTGCAGATTGTTCCTATTCATCTATTGTTAGACACAATGCAATACCTATTACTTCTTTATTGTTGTACTTTGTTCTACATGTGCCTAACTTTACCTTAAACATGTTATCCATTAGTCATCTTACCAAAAGTCCTAACTGTAGTGTTATTTTCTTTCCTTTTTACTATATGTTTTAGGATTTGAAGATGAAGACAACTATTGGTATGGGACATGAGAATGATGGTTTCTAAATCCTAGATTTTACCTCTCAATCATCAATTGTATCTTCAACAATCAAGGACATCTCTCCTAATTTTATAGATGAGTTGTTCCAGTGGCATCATTGTCTTAGTCATCCGTCTTTTTCTTTGTTAGAAAATAGTTTTCTCAAATTTCAGTTTATTTCAAATAAAATGCATTGTAAGCCTTGTCAGTTGGAAAAAGTGTCACTTAGTTTATCCATTAAGTAATAATAGGAGTTTTTCTTTATTTGTCATTGTTCATTCTGATGTATGGGGACCTTCCCCGGTTACTTCTTTGTCTAGTTTTCTCTACTTTGTTACCTTTGTAGATGACTACTCTCATGTTACATGGGTATACTTATTAATGAACAAAAGTGATGTAAGTACCATATT
This sequence comes from Platanus orientalis, assembly GCA_025762735.1. Classification (NCBI taxonomy): domain Eukaryota; kingdom Viridiplantae; phylum Streptophyta; class Magnoliopsida; order Proteales; family Platanaceae; genus Platanus; species Platanus orientalis. The sequence continues at coordinate 3,772 of JAOXJP010185542.1, forward strand.
CAAATCATTCTATAACATGATTCACACATAGTTTGACACCAAACTCCGCATTCTTCGATCAGACAACGGGGGCGAGTATCTCTCCAATCTCCATTTACATTCTTTGACGAGTCTGGGATTATCTACCAAACCACTTGTCAAAGCACTCCTGATAAAAATGGGGTGACTGAACGTCAAAATAAACACTTGAGATTGCCCATGCACTCATGTTTACAAGGAATGTGCCTAAGACTTTTTGGTTTGATGTCATTCAAACAACTACTTATCTCATGAATAGGATGCCCTCACGTGTCCTCTCCTTTAAATCTCCAAATGAAGTTCTCTCACGTAGAACTCCTTTGTTTTCTCTTTCCCTAAAAACATTTGGGTGTGTTTTCTATGTGCACATAACTAAGTTTGATTGCACCAAGCTTGACCCAAAAGCACTTAAGTGTGTCTTTTTGGGTTATAGTGTTGATAAAAAAAAAAGGTATAAGTGTTTTCACCCACTTACCTGCCAAAAAGTCATTTATCAGGATGTAACATTCAGTTCCCTTCTTTTCCTTGGGTAAGACATTTCTTCAGGGGGAGAGTTCAAGTAAAAAGTTGTCTTTTTCCACAATTTCACTTCTTATCTAAGTTCATTCATTTTACTTTGATAGTAATGGTGTTAGTCGAAAGGGGGAGACACACTCAAAGAAAGAAGAAAGATGATTCAGATTAGCAAGAGAAAGGAGTTGAAGAACATCAACAAGAAAGGGATCTAAATCAGCAATGTGACTTGAATCCTCATGTACCCATTCGAGAGTCTTCTTTGGATTCAATTCCCGAAACAGGTAACACATCTCTCCCTTCTAATGTTAATGATTCTGACATACCTATAGCTCTTTGAAAGGGTGTTAGATCATGTACCCAACATCACAGTGTATTAGAATCTTTAGCACAAACCTAATGGCACACTTCTATGGACGAGGAGATGAAATCTCTTGCAAAGAACTAGACATGGGAATTGGTTAACCTCCCAAGAGGAAAGATGGTAGTTGGATGCAAGTGGGTATTTACCGTGAAGCATAAACCTGATGGGTCTATTGACAAATATAAAGCACGTCTAGTAGAAAAGGGATATACATAGACATTTGGCATTGATAATCAAGAAACCTTTACTCCAATGGCAACGATAAACTCTGTGTGAGTCCTGATCTTACCTGTTGCAAACCAAGGATGGCCTCTATTCTAATTAAATGTGAAGAATGCATTTTACATAGATAACTGGAAGAAGATGTATACATGGATACGCCACCTGGATTTCAAATGTCGGGCGCAAAGGATAAAGTGTATAGGATGAAAAAAGCACTTTATGGCCTAAAACAGTCGCCACAGGCATGGTTTCAAAGATTCTAGGTAGCAATGATTACAAATGGATATAAACAATGTCAAGTCAAGCATACATTGTTTGTAAAAAAAGAACAGATATGAAGGTTATGGCTCTAATTGTGTATGTGGATGATATTGTGGTCACTGGAAATGATGAAATGGAGATGGCACAACTCAAGAGAAACCTAGCAAAGGAGTTTGAAATCAAAAATCTGGGCTTCCTCAAGTATTTTCTGGAAATTGAAGTAGCAAGGTTTAAATAAGGAATCTTTATTTGTCAAAGAAAATATGTTCTTGATCTACTAAAGGATTAAAAAATGATGAGATGTAAACAGTGTGCTACACCTATTAAGGTAAATCATAGACTAAAAAATGGTGACAGTGAAAGGTTGATTAATGCGAGTAGATACCAACGACTTATTGGGCGGCTCATCTACTTGTCCCTAACTAGACTTGACATAGCTTATGCAGTGGGGTTGATTAGTCAATTTATACATGCTCTCACTCAGACACACATGGAAGTTGTATATATAATGCTGAAATATCTGAAGGGGTGCCCAAGAAAAGGAATTATGTATAAAAAGTATGATCATTAGAGAATTGATGTGGCAGCAAATTCAAATGCAGATTGAGTTGGTTCTTGGACTAATAGAAGATCAACATCTAGATATTGTTCCTTTGTTTGGGGTAATCTTGTTACATGGCATAGCAAGAAACAATCAGTGGTTGTAAGGTCTAGCATTGAAGCAGAATTTTGTTCGATAACAAATGGGATTTGCGAACTCTTATGGTTGAAGAAGTTACTCGATAAATTGGGATTTCCTATGAAGGGTCAAATGAATCTATTTTGTGATAATAAGGCCATCATCAGCATTGCACATGACCCAATACAACATGATAAAACAAAGCATGTGGAAATCAATCAACACTTTATCAATGACCATATCAAGTCTAGGTGCATTTGCATTCCTTTTGTCCAGACAAAGTATCAACTTGTAGACATCTTTACAAAGGGGTTAAGTGGCAGTGATTTTTCATATATTGTAAACAAGCTGGGAATGATAGATATCTATTCACTAGCTTGAGGGGGAGTGTTGAGATATCACATGAAGGATAATAGTGTCAGATATACTCTATACTTGTATATGTATGGTATACCATACATTATGGTATACCATCTCTTCATTAATATAACTAACACATATTAGGGAGAGTGTAATTCTCTAATATGACTCCCCTAATTCATCTCCTCTCTTTATTCTTTCTTCTTCTCTAGTCTTCTTGCAAGCACTCGAGTACATATTTCATCTAAACATTGCCACCCCTAATCATCAAGTCACCAACTTCCTTGACCTTTTGTCATTGGGCAAGTTTCAACCCCAATACATGGTCCTACGATTTTGTGGAGATCCTTGTTTTTGGTAAAAAGTCGCCCAGGTTTGGTCACTGTGACCCCCTTGGTGAAGAGGTTACTCAATCTTATTACTATCTCTCTTTTTTTATCTCTCTTTCTTTTGTTATTATTTCTATTTTATTATTCTTCTATTTAGTATGGCGACGAAGAATCAAACTATTACTATATTTCTTGATATCTAACATAATGCATGAAAGGAGACTTTACTAACCATAAGATGGTTTGAAAAGTTCTTATGAAGCACTACTACAAGATGTTCAATTTTTTCATAAAAATGTGTTCGCTCAAGAAGGGATCTAAAGGATGTTGATTGTTAATGAGAAAATTGTTGTTCAACATAATTAGAAGTGAAAATTTTGGTGGATAGGAATCCTATAAAAAGTACTTTCGAGAAAAGGTTTCAGTGGAAATACTTGGATCTGGAACCTACATGATGATGCTTACAATTTTAGTGGCTATACCAATGGTTTGGAGGAGATCACTCGAAAAGTATTTAGTGGCTATTAGTAGAAGTGGTAGAATTATTCCAAGTATTTCCACTAGAACAATTATATATGTCTTTAATTTTCTATTCACTCATGATCGGGCTTGACTTGGTCGACCTGATCATGACATTTCACTCATGATTTGGCCTTATCGACCCAATCATGAAATTGGCGGATGTGACCTTTTCTTTAATAACTCTGGATCCTAAGAAGAGTTGAAGATGGTGCAATATCGAATCCTGTTAGTTACTTCGAATGGATTCTTAACCTGTCTCACTTAACTGAGCTTAAGCCTTAACTGATATATTTTTCAAGAAAAAAGAGAGACTAAACCTGCCTAAACCAAAGTTTGACATTCAAACTAAGCTAATCAAATTTAGATTCAACATACATTTCTCTGGCTTATTCATCATATTCCAGTGTTTGGTTGATGCCCTTGTCAACTAAACCCAAAATACTCTCCTTCGGCTTGTATACATGTTTCTTGGATATGTAACTCTTGTTATCTTCATATTTAACTTTAGAACCAATCAATTGAATCTATCTTGAATAATTATGTATTTATGTTTATTCTTTAAAAAATGATAACTCTTTGTTTACTCTACTTTTGAAATTGACCACTACTTGAAAGACATGTGGCTGAAGTTTTCTAGAGAGAGAAAGAATGATGTGGCTTAAGGAAGGTGAAAAGAGTCATAACTGTTCGAGGCATGGAAATGAATCGTCAGAGTTGACTAAAAAAGAAACGAATCATAATGGATTACGTGCGATGATAGCTGACAAAGGTATCGAGGCAACGTGTTAGCCAACGTGGCTACGAACATTTTAAGCCATTGAATAACCATATAAGGGGTTATATATAACAGTGGAGATGATGAAAAAAAAACAACACAATCATAACTCAACAGACTTTTCATTTATCTAGGAGTAGTAGGAGTAGACGTAGAATAAATTTAGGAGTAACATTAATTGTTAGTACTATCAGTGAGAATTCTCTTCCAAGCTTTTCAATTGTTGATCAAGCTGTATCATATTAGGACAATGTGAACAACAATCGAGAAGGATAAGTGTACAAAATTATTGTATTAATATTTAATTGTCATTATAATATTATTTTTCGTGTATAATTTTCTCTTCTCATTCAATGCAAAAACCCTCTTGATTGAGACAATGACCGAACCCATTCTTGTCAAATCATATTTGGTTGAACCTAATTCTACCAAAAAAATAGAAATTTCTCCCAATACTCTTTAATGTTATTTACCGCTTTAGTTCCATTCTTTCATGTAAAAAGAAAGTCCAAAAAACATTTTGGCTTCTTTTTCTGTTACTGTAAGGCTGAGTCTTCGTTATTTAGATCTATGTTTCTTTATTTCCGTTTAACAACTTGAGACTTGACCCGAGTCAAAGGATTCACTTTCACTCATTGAGTCAAGGTTTTTAAAGTGAACAGCATGATTCAATTCAATATACTTTGGAGTCGAGTCAACTTGTGCAGGCTAGGACTCAACTTGGCAACCTGGCAAGCTACGACTAGAAACCCTTATCCATCCATACCCAGAAGTGAGAGAGGATTGTATCCACTCCTCTTATCTTATGCTCCTCTCTGCACCCTGTCAGGGGGAGGGCACATCAGCGCCAACAAGTGAAATGCCCCCTCCAAAAGTGAAAATCACTTGTCGGTGCTGATGTGCCCTCCCCCTGACAGGGTGCAGAGAGGAGCATATGATAAGAGGAGCAGATACAATCCACTCTCCCGAGAAGTCCATTCTCCATGTCCCTAATTAAACCTTCCATGACCACACTTTCCACTCCCACCGACCTTTCTCTCCTCTTTTTTTACAGGGAAAAAATGTTCTGTCCAAGATTTTGCATGTCCTACCGTGTCCTCTCACCACAGGCTGACATGTGATTGATATATAGATATATATATATATATTGTGAATTTGGTGCCTTCTTAAATAGGGAGCAAATGTTCATTTGAACGGAGCTGTATCCTCTGCACCACCTTGTGGTGAGCCCCAGACACAATGGGTGGTGGGGCCTGCAAAAGGTGTGTGGGCCCCTACTCTTTTTCTCTCTCTCTCTCTCTCTCTCTCTCCTGAAATATTTTCCACCATTCATGACAAACTTAGGCTTGGATTTGTATTAATCAAAAATTAATCTCTCAAAATCTTATCAATTGACCATTATTGGCGAATATTGGAAGGAAATGGGAAGTCATGCTCATAGTTAATAATTCACTAAGTAGTGAATAATTCAAATGCACGCATATTTCAAACATGCAGAAAATTTTATTTTTTTTAACAAGATCAAATACAATGAATTTAATAAAAATATATTGAATACCATTGAAGATCAAATTTAATGTTTAAAAGTGTACTAGGATCCATAACAGGTATGATGAATACTATAACAACAACAACAGCCAAAAAACCCTAATCCAACTACTTGGGGTTTATTAAACAAATCTTCTTCCACCATCTCCACTCTAAGGTCATATCTACCATTAAATTGCAAGCACCCATATCTTTTCTCACTAGTTCAACCCACCTTTCCATGCCTTTAATTTGCATCCTCTCACTCCTCACCAATACAATTATTGGTCTGTGTTGAACTTCCCCTTTTTATATAACCTATTCCCATGAATGGATTCATTCATAATTTTATCCATTGTAGTCTTGCCACTCAAGGCAACCAGACAAGGCCTTATCGGAAAGGCAAAAAAAAACCTAGAAAATTTTCATTAGAAAGAGATTTTATGCAATTGCTTGGATGTTTCAGACGTGATGCATAAAGATGCTTATGCCAGGTCAACATTAATTAGTTGCATGATGGGACTGTCATGTTCAAGTGCAAAATAAGGCATGTTTGGCGGCCAAATGTAATGTAATCATTTAATTTTAAATTCCCAACGCATTTGTAGCCATAAGGTGATGGCTCAAAATGAACTCAATTCAGATTTATACTGATTTGTTAACTAAAATTAAAAATGAAGTCATCTTAGGTATTTTAGGGACTGTTTGGCAGCCACCTGTAATGTTTTGTTAGAAGATTTAGAACCAACACCTTGTAGCTACAAATGCCTTGGAATTTGAAATGAAATGATTACATTATAGGTGGTTGCCAAACACAGCCTTTACACAATGAAATGACATATGTTTTCATTCATATTTTGGTGATGAACGAAAATCAGTCCATTGACAAAGTAATATGAATCTAAATGAGTTCATTTTCAACCATCAAATTACGGCTTCAAATGCTTGGGAATTTAAAATGAAATGATTTTATTACTGGTGGCTGCCAAACACGGTTAAAAAATCAATGACTTCATTTTCATCCATCACCTTATGCCTTCAAATGATCTCATTACATGTGACAACCAAACATGGCCTAAGTTTGGTAGAGCATTAGAAAACCTTGAAAATTTTGGGTTTGGATTGGAAAGGCCCAAAGCTGAGTTTCCACAAAAGCTTACTGAAAAAATCAATGTTTAGATCAAGCAAAACTTTCAGAACCCTAGAAATTCCATAAGACTTAATACTGAAAATGCCCCTGTAATGAATTCAACACACAATAGTTCAAAACTTCCTATAATGCCTAAAGCATCTCCTTAACCTGAGAATTCCAAGCACAGTCAGAACTATCAGGCCGATTATCTAGTACGTTAAATGAGAAGGAAAAACCTAACCGAAGTAAGACTTAACGGATAAGCTCAAAAGTCATGAAACCTAATTCACAGAATCATTACCATGGATTTTTCCAAATCCAAGTAGAGGTCCTGACAAATTATCGCCATTGTTATTTTGTTCATATGGAGTACCCATGGAAGCTTTAATTATCCTTGTTACAGTTTTCAGGTTGCTGAAGCAAAGTTATAAGAAGGGGCAGAGCTATGGGAAGTAAAAAAGAAGATGTTTGCCTCCTCTGAGTTTTCCTGATATAGAAAAATTGAATGGAGACTTTACTAGGAATCTTTAAGTGGGTCTTTAGATAATTTTCCTCAAAACTCTCTCTCTCTCCCATCTTCACATGGGAAAATCATCCAAAAGATTAATAAAATTTTGAAAATTTGAAAACGAAGCAAAAAAAACCTCTTATTTTACCGTGTCTAAAAAATCCATAATAGTTACAGAAATACAGATATCACGTAAAAAAAAAGTGAAGATTTTTGGGATATCTAGATAAAACAGAGATGAGAAAGGGACTAAAAGTTAGGGGGGAAAGGAAATTTAACGTTAAAGGGAACAAAGTGGCACGCTTCAATCCTTTGTACTCGTGTGGTATTACTACACCTGTTTAATGCACTTGTGAGATTACTGGCTTAAGGCAAAGCACATAAAGATGTTTCAAAACTGAAGACTTTTGATAAGCAAACTAAAGAGTTTGGACAAATAAATCGTTTGCCTCAAGAGTATCTGCTTGTTTATTATGAACAAAAACTCAATACACTTTTTCAATCAAATTGGTGAAGAAAATGGGGTGTTTCCTTTATTTTTCCTTTTTTCTCTCCTATTCACAAGGAACTGGTACAAATAGCTCTCCCCCTTCATGAAAGCTATTTTTAAGAAAAGCTGGAGAAAAAAGATGAAGGAAAAGAAAAAGAATGCTGACATGGATTTTAGTACACACACGGTGATTGAAGACTCATTCACCTCTTTCACTTGGTTTCTCCCATGCTTGAGATTGGCCTGTTCTCTATATAATCTGAGGAAACAACTTGCTTACGTTCTCTCGGCCTTGAGCTGGTTGAAACCAAATTGATCCTTGATATTTTCCTCATTCCACGAGGGGTCTACAGGAGGAAGCAGATATTCATCAGGCTTTAGTGACAAAACAAAATCTGGCAATGCTGGTGCCGGCTCCATAATCCTGCGACCAAGGACATAAATTAATTCAAGTGGAGATGATGTATGTCCACATGTAATGTATGGACTAATGTACTTACAAACTACAAATATTTCTAGGAGCTAAGTAGATCAAAGTGATAGATGTGAATCACAAACTACCATAGGTGAACCATTACATTGTGAACTTAGAATAATTTGCATGTGTATGTATGCAGTATTATTTGGGGACGTGAAGCAAATTGTGAATAGAGACATTAAACAACACACACCATGGAAAAAAGTAGAGTTGATAAACAATTCCAGAAAGCAAGCAGAACATGTTTATGTAAAGCCCTCTGCATGTGTCCTAGAGGCAAATGGTAAAAGCAACTTTCAAGCTTACAGATTAAATTTTGGTTATCGGAAATCGAAATTTATTAGTGGCCTGTTTGGCAGCCACCTGTAATGTAATCATTTCATCTCAAATTTCCAATGCATGAGTAGCATAAAGTGACGGCT
>JAOXJP010185553.1:0-12371 GCA_025762735.1 Platanus orientalis
CCCTAATGGACTTACACGGCCAGCACTACTATCCCCCTAATTTACTCTTAAAACAAATAGCATAGGTACCTAAAATACCCCTAAACACTTCTACTCATTAACCACTACTTTATGGTTGTTAAAAGCCTTATTACATGATAGAATTAAAATAAAAAGGATTCTAAAACATCCAATTACCATGGACACTTGTCCACCCTTCTCTTTCCTTAGGAAAATCTTAGCTTTTACTTCCAAAGAGGGTAATTCTTCTCCAAGTAGTGTTTGGCTGCTACATCACAATCGTAAAAGGTTTGAAATATTCAAGGTATCTTCTCTAGGCTCTAGTAGATTTTCTATGATTAATGAGTAATTGTTGGTTGCTTCATGTGTACATGAAGTCATGAACAAATTATTATCTGCACAACTACTTGGTTCCCAGTATCTTTGTTGTTTTCCCGCCAATTTTTTGAGCCCACTTTTCCTATTGCCACGCTTTTATATTTATTTGCCTTTCTAGAAGCTTGGTTTTATATTTATTGACAATATGGAATTAATTATAACAAACATATTCATCCAAAAAAAGAATCAATAAAATACATTACACACTATAAATTATGCAACCATAGTGACTTTCTAAAATATATCAATTATGGCTTGCTTAATTTTTATATCTAACGATGTCTTCATTCTTAAAACTATTATCTCCTTTTAAATGTGTTTTTTTTCTTTATCAAGTATTATGTTTTTGTTCTTGTGCTTAAGTTTCTGAAGGTTGGAGTAGATAATGTTCCTTGTGATTTTACATGATTTTGTTGGTTTAAAATTCAAATTAAGATTTCTTTCCCTTGACTACAGGCGGATTTGCTTTGAAAAAACAAATGCTGGATGACAGAAGATTTCCAAAAATGCATCTAAATTTACAACGCCTCTTGCAGGTAATTTTAGACTCTAGACACTTTACTTTATAGCTCAAAAAGGGGAAGAATGAACAAACTTATTTAATAATGAAATAGAAATATAAGACATTGAAACTCCTAGAGGGGGTGTGAATAGGAATGTCTCTAATTTTTATCCTAATTTGAATTTCGCCGAACTTAATTAATTTTCCTGAATTATTAACCATTCAATTTATATCTCTATTCAATAAATGGTTTGATTGAAAACAAATATAAATTTGATTTTAATTACAAATCAATCAATTACAAGATTTATATTTATGATATTTAATTGAAGAACAATTTTTGTCTTAATCAATAATCAGTGTGTATTTGAAAGATAATTCTAATGCAAGTAAATGCACAGTAATTAAAATTCGAGTCAACTTAATATTCAATGTCAATTTAAATTATAGGCACTTTCCCAAATAATTTAATTGCAATAAGGTTGAGTGGGAGATTAAAAGCAGAGAGACATTCAATCAAAAATCCAAACTACAAGAACATGAATTTTTATAGTGGTTTGGCACGTCAGGCCTTCATCTACTTTCAATAGCTCACCTCCTAACTAATTGATTTTCATTAATAGAACTACACTCTATTACAGATAAAATCAACAAAAACTAAACACAACTTACCCACCCATGAGAATCCACTTACTGTAAGTTGAACACGTTTGGTGGCTTTGACGGAGGTTGAATATGCTCTCAATGACTCCAGCAAGAGCTCCACAAATGATGACGAACAATGTAGATAAAAATAAATTAATCTAGGAGAAGTGCCTCTTGGGATGCGGATTTTACTTTAGGATCAACCCTTTGCTTATTCTCTCAAGAGACGATAAATTTACAAGTTTATGGCTCTATCTCTTAGAACTTCTAATAGGTTCAAGGTGGGGAAAACCTAATATCTTCTCTTTATTGATATGAAAATACAAGGATTAGAAAGAAAGAGAAACCTCACAAGATTTTACACATGATTTGCCTATACTTAGAGCTTCTCAATGCTTTGATCGTACAAGTTTGTGCTCAATCTTTCTTCTCTTTTTTCTATTTTTTTCATTGTTTAGAGGGTCCTTTTATAGATAAAAATTTTGTGCAAAACCCTAGTTCCAACGGTCAAAAGACTTTAGCCCCCTTTTTTTAGAATCAAAATTTTTAAGATTTTTTTACGTCAGATTGATCCACCCAAAACGTGCGGCTCAATACGGGTGCTCACTGCCCTGGGTAGTGAGCAGACCCGAAACTTCCAGATTGATCCCCTTATTTTGGGAGGCTTGATCCACCCAAAATGGGCCGCTCAATCCACCTGGCTTATTGACACTCAAATAGAACTCATCGAGCTGATCGTTTTGAGTACTTACGAGCCCCGAGCGGACATCGGGATTAAAAGTTATGGCCATTTTAAGTTCAGATGTCCTGTCATTGTATTCTTTGGTCCTTTTTATTTTCTTTGAATTTTAAACTTAATCAAAGTGATTGTGAGGATTTTCTGAGGCTCGGTTTAGGTCTCACTACACCATTCCCAGGTTATGGGCTCAGTCCAATAATAATTTACCTATGAACGCAAATGGGCTAAGTTGAGTTTGGAGAATTTTTGTGGTGCTTGCTCTCGAACTGGATGTCCCTTAAGTCTTCGTTTTTTCCGGGATCTTGTGATGTACTTCTTGAAATCTACTCCGGATTAGGACTCTTGTAACTTACAAGACTCAGACTCACATGACTTATATGACCTGGACTTACATGGCTCACATGATTTACAATATAAATTTTACAACATGTAAACCCTTTTTGTCATGGAATTGACAACTACAATATTTTCCCTAACAAACACTAGTGGTTGACCTTATGACATTTTACCAAAGACATAGCAATACTTGTGGGACACATTGAGGGTTGTTAAGCCCACAAAAACTTTGTCCTATTAGGTAATCATAAAATTCTCTTTTGGGGATTCTAGACCATTTGTTTTGTAGGTTTTTGACCATCCAAAGGAATGTGATGGAGTGAATGGTTATTATACCCAACTGAGTTGGTTTTATGAGGTGGATACCCCCCCCCTCTCTTTATTTTTGAGGGGGTTCATTAAAATATAAATCAAGTAATGTTGTAGGCCACGCTATTTGGGCTCAAAAGCAGTGTTTTTAATGGCTTGTGAAGCTTATGCCTTGAGGCAATGGTTAAGGAAAGTGCCTCAAGGCTTAAGGCTCACACCTTATGTGCAAGGCATGAGGCAAATGCCTCACACCATGAAATGTTGGTGGCCATAAACTCACAAATTCAAAATAATGTTCTCCTCATTATACTGAGATTTAAAGTTATTTTCTGGTTATTTGATCTTTAATTTTCTTTAAAACACTTCAGTTATAATCTTTTTCTTTTTAAAATTTTTTTTTTCATTTTTTTATCAATAAAAAATATAGTTTTTCAGTAAAAAATGAGATACCCCCAAGCAAAATGTGCTTAAAGTTATTAAATAGCTATACAATCAACAACCCAATTACCCACTCCACAAAATCACCCCATGAAAACAAAACCCCCACAATCTAGGAATAATTATGTCCTTCAAGGATCCTTTTACAGCTGTGAAGGTGATGTTGTATAGTTCTTTCCTATTTGGTGTTGAAGTATGTTAATTCTTGTATCTCTTAACACCTTAAGGTTTTGAGAGAGTTGGTTAGTTTATTGTTAACATGGTATCAGAGTAGGTTAGGTCGCGAGTTTGAATCACATTGGAAGTATTTTCCTAGATGTAGTGGTGTGCATGTGTGTATGTGTTGTGTAGACTCGCACTTGGCTCCCCAAGTGTCTTTCCAGGAGACATCAGTGTCCCTCTTGAGAGTGGGTGTTGAATATTCTTCTATGTTTTAACACCTTAAGGTTTTGGGTGAGTTGGTTGTTAACATTTAGCATTCATAAGCATAAATGCTCATTTGCCTTTTGGAACTTGGAAGACCCTATAAGCTGGTTTTGAGTAATTTTGAAAGGTACTGCCATTTCTTTCAAGCCATATGTACACCAACAAACTTCGACTAGAGCCATCTTCCATGGAACTATTCCTCTTCAGCTAAAATTTTTGGTCCTCTATCCTTCTAATAGTGATTTTATTTCTCTAGGAATCACCCAATTGATACCGAAGTCCACCAAAAACAGCATCTCACATCTCAGCTGCATACTAACAGTGAATCGAAACATGATCCTCAGATTCCCCTTATTTTATACCCTTTCTCATTTGGTTGTCAACTGTCAGATGGTTCCTCTGCATAGCTGTCTATAAGATGAACTGAATTTCTGTGGGAATTGATCAGATTTAAATTGCTCTCTAGAGAAGGCTAGGTGATGTAAAACAATGGAGTGGATACCAAATTTGATGTAGAGTTGTTGGTCAAAATAATGTGGAAGCAAGAATGTAATTAAAACAATCCAAAATTGAATCTTAACACACACCCAATTAAAAATAATTGTTGAGAATAGAAGAAAAGAATCAAATATAGGAAGAAATGAGATTTTAGATAAAAAGAGGACAAGAAAAGAGGAAGAAAGAACACAGAAGGGTAATTCCTTAATTTCTGGGACAGACCCACGAAATTACTAAAACACCCCTGCTCATGCATAAGAAAATTCTGAAATTTTGCAGGGTGTTAATGTGTTTTAAAGGTATCCCCATACAAAATTTCATCAAATTCTGATAAGATTTGGTATAGAAAATTAATAAAACTTAGACATGCTATATTTCTTTAATGGAATTTCAAAAACTCAGTCCTTGATGGTATTTCTTACCTCTGAAAATCCAGCAGCGAATCCTCTTTATGGTTGCCCAATTGAAAGAATAAGGAGGGATAAATGAAGGAAGAAAAAAATAGGAGGGGGAGGAGATGATATTAGGAGAAGAAGAAAAGAGAATAGGATAGAAGTAGTATAAGTGGAGAGGGGATAGGAGGGGAGCCAATGCTTCATCCCTAGAAGAAGGGAATAGGATGGGATACAACACCTGCATGGGAAAACTCAAATTCAAAATTGTAAGTCATATTCATTGTCTACCAAGTACAAAATGTGCAACCCCTTATATGGGCCCAAAACACTAATAAAATAGCAAGAACTAAAATAAAAAGTTCTAAATTAACTAGCCTACTTGCTTTGGATGGTCAAGACTACTAAAATATTGACTTTCTAAAAACAGAAACGGCGAAAAGTAAGGCCTTCTAGAAGATTTCAACCAGCACTCCTTGAGCGCCCCACTTTGACTTGTTGACTCACTAAAACTACTAAAATACCATTGACAACAATGCTTTATTACAAAAATACCCTTGAACTAAAAAAACCCAAATTACCCATGGCACAATAGGCCTTATTACAAGATTACCCAACCCTAAAGCACTTAAATTAACCCATATTTTGGCCCCATCTTAAACTCGATTCTCTTGTGGATTGGCATATACAATAACCTCTTGATTATGTCCGCATCACTAGTGCTAGGTGATCACAAGCAAAATATAGCAAGATTTCACTAGGAAAGTACCTGAAGGGAGCTTAACACAACTTCTTCTATCTATACTATCAAACCTTATATGAACAATCCCCCAAAGCATCCATAAGGTTTACAAGATAGTCAATCTTCCAGTCATGTAAAGCATGACTAAGCTTAGGAGACCATTCAACAATGCCTCTATCAACATAGTAATTTTCAACCTTTGCTTGCTTGTATATAGCCAAAAAGAAGATGTGGGGGAGGCAACCTTAGAGGGGATTCAGCACATGGCACACCACATATCTTCTCAAAATAATGTATTTGAGCCTATACCCAACTCCTCCGTAAAAGCAACAATCTGAGATATGATTCCTTTTTAGCAACTCCTCCCATATGGAGTTGTAATCCCATTACTTTCCCAAGCATTGGCGGAACCATACTTGGCTTCTTTGGCATGTCTCTACATATGGACCCTTTCTTCCCCAAGACACCATAGCCATTTGCATTGAAGCTCTGTTTGTGTAACCAATTTTTCTAATTCTCACTTCATTCTCTCTTCAGTTCTATGGTTTACACATGGAATCCCAAGCAACTAGGTGATAACCTGAAGCTTCCTTCCAGCCCCTCCATAGAAAATCCCTTCATAATTTTTCTGTATCTTTTGCAACAATTGAGAAGAATAAAAAGGGATAAATGGTTTGTGGGAAGGCTATCAAGAATGGTTCTTATGAGGATAATCTTACCTCCTTTGGAGAGATCTTAATAGTCTTCATTGAGCTTTTCCCATGACTGGTTTCAGATTTCTTTTCTCTTGAAATTGATTCCAGGTGCGTGGCTGAAGTGTGTACAGCATGTAGTAGGAAGGGTTCCTTGTTTGCGGCCCAGATTCCCTTCCAGTGTTTCTAAATTCGTGACTTCACCCACCCCAAAAATGATGCACTTTGAGAAATTCACTCTCAAGCTGAACACCACTTTGAAGCACCTAAGGATACATCCTAGCCACTTGATATATCTGTAAGAGTCCTCACAAAAAATTAGTGTGTCATCTGCTTATTGAAGATGGGTTACCGCTGGTCCTATCCTTCAGACTGAAAACCACCTTTACAATGTGTTTCCTTTCCATCTTTTTATTTATCTTCTTTGCATGAATGTCATATATTTTGATTGATGGCTTGTAAAGCTTATTATCCACGCATTGAGGCTTATGCCTACCCTTTTAGGCAAGTGGAACGTCATGTGTCATGCTATAGTGTTTGAAAACAGTTTTAAATTACAGTTTAAGTTAGCTGTTACCCAGGTGATTGCACACGGAGAACAGGTGTTCCCACGTGTCAAAGAAAAATGTTCAACGAAGTGTTGGTTTACTAGTGAAGATATTGTCTCTCTTGAAGAGCTGATTGGGCGGCTCAGGAGATTAAAGGAAAATGTTGGATTCATAGCAAACCGTGTTACGGCAATACAGGCTGGTCTTGACAGTTGGCAGTCTGAGCAAATAAATAAAAAGCTTTACTATCTCTCATTCCTTTCATTAATATTCCTTCCTCTATCCATCATTACTGGAGGTACATTTGCTCTTTAATTTTGTTCCTGAAAGCAGTTCCAGTAGAGCTTATCTATAAGATTTCTGTTAGAGCAAGTAGCATTTAACACTGATCTACTACTTACCTGGGTTTAACAGCATTTGGGATGAATGTGGGAGGTGTTCCATGGACAGGGCAAAAAGACCCCTCCTTAAAAGGCGGGTTTCGCAATGTCTTGTTGATATGTGTCGCAGTGATGCTGCTTCTACTACTTTGCTTCACTTTCCCAGCCTTATATGCCCGTATTGCTGCTTGGAGGAAACGGAGGGCGTTGAGAAGGAGCTGGTCTCTGAACAGGAAATCATTCTTAAGGAGAACTCATGGATATCAAGAAAAAGGGGGCTACATTCCTCTTTGAAAAGGCTGTACTAGCTTTATGGTAGGTATCCACTGGCTTTCTTCATGTTCTGATTTCCAATTTGTATCATCTGTCATTGATGAGGAAGATTTAATTATTTGTCACACCTTCAACCTGTGAGGTTTTTCAGTGAAACTAGTTTCTCATTTCTCTTATGAGCCCTTTGGTAATGCTGTTTCTCAATTAACTTGTAGGGGTTTGGTGCTTCCCACCTTCCAGGACCCCAGAAACTTGAACACAATCTCCTCTGATGTATCAACTGTACAGATGAGAAGCCGTAAGTAGACGGAGGATTAGAGTTCTTTGGTTGAGCGCTCATTCATGCGTATTCCTGTTGAGTCTAGATAGAGGAAAGGGTGGTTTTCTGTTGAAGAGGGGCCATCTGTTGAAGCTTCTTTATGATCTTGATTCAGTTAAATTTTTTTTAAAATTATTTTGTACTTTGTATTTCCAAAGCTCTTGCAGTTTTGAATTGGTATAGTGATCATCCTTGTAAACACATATTGGGTCAGAATTTATAGAGTGGATTCATGTTAATGTTAGATATGTCTTCGAATGGCCTCGCACTGGTATTATGTCCTGTCGTCTGGGGACCTTTTAGGAGTTCATGTATGTAACTAGGACATGATTTGAGCATCTTACTCCATCCATTGGTTTTGTGCACTAAGCCTGTGCTGTGATTTTGGATTTTATGGAGCATCTTCAGAAGGATATATTTCAATTTTCCATAAAATGCTAGTATATAGCTCATGCAGGTCAATGGAGAACGGATCCTCTACAGTCACGTACGAGCCGCCTGTAGCGGCTCGCACATGGCTTTGATTTGACAGGAGTTTGAAATTTAAATGGTGCGGGTGAAAATCAAAGCCATGTAATGATCCTCTACAGGCCTGTTTCCTCTCTCGGGTCCATGAGGATCCTCTGATGGATTACACAAAGAGATCAACATTTTGTCTGGATTGTTTCAGTATTTTGACTGTCCAGAAGAATGGATGGGTTTCTTTATTATGATCATTTAGATGAAAAAATTTAGGTGATTTTATTTAATGATGGGTCCCTAACCAGACTGATTAAATATGTGAAACCAAACCAGCAGTGGCCATTTACCCAAAAAGAAAGGGTCCACGCCATGGCCAAGGGCAGGCAGGTGGGATTATGTCTTGTACGCCCTGCTACTGTGGATTCTTAGGATATTGCAATGAAATGCACATTTCTTGGTTTTGGCTGGCTTGTGATCAGGTCAGAACCTGGTGAGGAGGAACCTGAGGACGTCGTCCCATGCCCATCCCTGTCTGTCACCGCTACGCTCTGGGCACCACCCGATCAAAAGCCACATCACATAGATTCTAGGCCATTAATCCGTATCCTGGCTTTTGAATGGACTGGCCCGGGTAGTTCAAACGTTTGCTCATAAAACCTAGCCCCCAATTTGTATTGGTCGGGTAGTTCAAATTTGGGCTGCTGGTTCAGCCGGCTATATCCTATATCTGAGCAGAGAATTGCCTTTATAGGTTTTTGTTTTTCATTTGAATGTAAAAAGAAGCTTACTAGCTACAACTGGGATGATATCATATGTACCACACCCTTGATGGGACCACTCAGGGGGCGGAATCAATTCACTTTTTGGAGGTTTTTGATTCTCCCTCCTGAGTGGTCACATTAGGAGTGTGGTGCACTTGATATGGCACCGCTACAACTACGACCCCATGGATTTGGTAGGACAATTTAAAGTTAGCCTAAAGTAAGAATGACATTAGAGCTGACACATCAGTACCAAAAAGTGAAAAGCATCCCCCAAAAGTATATATCACTTTTTGGTCACTGATGTGTTGGCCCCTAATGTCATTCTTACTTTAGGCTAAATTTAAGTTATCCTACCAAATCCCATCCGATTAAAAAACTCTGGTCTAAACCTTTAATTCTTCACCTCAGATTTGGTAGGACCACTAAAGTCATCTTAAGGTAGGATTGACATCAGGGGCTGACACATCAGCATCAAAAAAGTGACATTTTTTGGGATGCTTTTCACTTTTTGGCGCTGATATGTTGGCCCCTGATGTCAGTCCTACCTTAGGGTGAATTTAGTTGGTCCTACCAAATCTTCAAGGTTAAGCGTTTTGACCCTCACAGATAGAGAATTGGGAGGATGTTAGGGACACCTTAAGATGATGCATGAAATCCTGGGGTGGATAATGCTGGCAACATACATCAATGCCCCATCCTCACGCAGCTGGGATTTGGTGTGACCCTTTTAAAAAAACTTAAGGTCAGTCATGGGTCAGGGGTGGACACATCAGCACTGGAAAAGGTTTTACACTTTTGGGGGGGTGATTATCACTTTTCGGCACTGATGTGTCCACCCCTAATGTAGGATGGTCCTTGGGTGTTCTTTAAGGGATAGCTCCGTCGTAGTTACTCCAAGAGGAAGGCTAGGTTCGAATCTTCTTGGCAGCAATTCCATAGTCGTCTGCCTCTCTCGTCACTGTGCAAATAAGTGCCGCAGTCAAGCGGGCCCATGTGCCCCTACCAAAAAAGAGATGTTACGGGATAAAATGGTTACTCTCTAGTGAATAGTGATACTTATCGAGAAAGATTGACACGTGTTTGGGGATAACAAAATCCTCTCATACAAATTTCTCGACGTCACCTTTGTGGTTAAGAATTGTGAAGTTTTGGATAGGGCACGGGTGGTTGCTCTAGGGATGACGCTCATACGTGGCTGCGGCCTGGTCGACCGTTTCAAATCCTTCCAAACTTCGGATGATAGACACAAAAAAAAAAAAATTATATATATATATATATATATATATATATATATATATATATATATCATTTCTCTTACAAATAAATTGTAATAAAAATACTTAGCACTAATGTCTGCTATAATAAGGTTCAAGGCCCCTCACCATTACGATTATGACCATTATAATAGTCCATCATACCACGACAAAAAATGTTAATCCAAATCGACTTTCTCATTACTCTCCCGACAACCAAACGCAATCTTCAAAGTATAATTTAAATTTATTGCCTTGTCTTTTTATCTATTTATTTTCTCAGTTGAAGTATCAATATCAATACTGGTGAGGAAAAATGCCATTATTTATTGAAAATGAGAAAAGATGAGCAACCATAGCCGTTGATCAAGAGCTAAAGCAAAAAAAAAAAAAAAAGTGTTTCAGAAATTTGTAGGGCCCACTGCCTTGTTATTATTATAAATTAGCATTTTAAAATTTTATACTTTTGTTCTTCAAATTTTGTTTTTGTTTGGGAAATGGCTTGATGAGACCGTGGGACCGAATCTGATGATAGTCGGATTCGATTCAGTGACTTATTCCAATCCGATGGCTGTGAGAGGCGGTCTTACGTGCAATGGGTTCATGGAATCACGACTCATTTTGTTTTAACGGCCACCAACTTATCTTCGTTTACCCACCATGGGTTCGAATCATCTCCAGCTTAACTGGAGATATATCACGCCAGTACCAATCCAGTATGCACTGTTGCCTTGATGAAGGTTGCTTTGGTAAATATATACGTGCTTAACCAATATATATTTACTTTAACATCCTTCTGAATTCCTTTATACTTACTGAGACACCCTCACTTATTAGATATAGTGTCACGCATTGATTGGTTGTAAAGTGAGTACCTCCAGTATAACTGGAGATGAATCGAACACCACCAAACGTTGAGGCTGTGAGTCAGGAAATAATAATAATAATTTTAAAAAAAAAATTGAAAACTGAAAGGAATTTAGTAGAGTGAGAGGAGACCGGACAAAATACGAGAGATTATAGCACTCTCTTATCACCAACCCACCAAAACAACAGAAAACCAAAGCCATAGAACCGAGGAGGAGAGAGAGTGGGGAAGGGAAGAGCGGAAATGGCGATGGCTCTGGCGCTTCGCAGGCTCTCTTCGTCCGTCAAGAAGCCGATTCGGCCTCTCTTTAATGGCGATTCCCTCTATTACATGGTTTTCTTTTTCTCTTCCAAAATTTAAATCGATTGATGTTCTGTTACGAAAACTAGAGATTTCAAGTTCGTATCTTTTTTTCTTTTTTTTTTTTGTCTAATTCTTCTTCTTTTTTTTTATTTCTTGTTCGAGTAGTCTTCTTTACCTAATGAAGCTGTTTACGAGAAGGAGAAATCTCGTGTTTCGGTAAGCTAATGCATTTGTTTCTTGTTTATTTTGTTTTAATTTAATTTTAGATTTATGAATGTAGTTTTTCCCTTGAAAGAATTGTGATTTCACGGGGTTTCTATATTGATTTTTGTTGATCTTGTTTATCTGACTTCAATTTGATTTGAACTCTCAATTGGAAAACTGGATTCCAGTGGCCAAAGCAGTTGAATGCTCCGCTCGAGGTGGTTGATCCAGATATTGCCAATATTATCGAGCTTGAGAAAGCAAGGCAATGGAAGGTATGTTGCCATACTTGTTTTCTTTTATTTTATCGAATAAGCACTTAATTTTCGAACTTAAGATTTCTTGGATATGTGAATTGGAGGATTAATTGAATTTCAGAAATTTTCTGGTGGTTCATGGATCTGAGTTGTATTATCTCTTTAGAAGATTCAGCTACTTATTTATCGAATTGCTTGTCAAAGAACTTTATCTTGAATTTTCAGTTTGGTCTTCTTTTTTTTCTTTTTTCTTTTTTTGATTTCTCATTAGTATGTATTTAAGTTGACGTTTAGTTTATTAAATGATTTTTTGTTGTTGTTGTTGTTTTTGGTAATTTCTATTGTGTTTTTGCGAAGGGACTCGAACTCATACCTTCAGAGAATTTCACCTCTGTCTCTGTTATGCAAGCTGTTGGTTCCATCATGACCAACAAATACAGTGAAGGATATCCTGGTGCTAGATACTATGGAGGAAATGAGTATGAGATACTTTCCCCTCCCCTCTCCCCTCTCCCCTCCTTTAACTTCTAATGCTGTTTGTTGTCTATGTAACATTCACTGGTTTTAGTGATGTCTTTCACAGATATAAAGTGCTCACTTCTGGTTTGTCCTTTCCTTTAGGATTTCCTGATTAACTATGATA
>JAOXJP010185564.1:0-12370 GCA_025762735.1 Platanus orientalis
AACTCGTTGGACTGGTCCCTTTATTGTTAAAACGGTTTATCCTTATGGGACTGTTGAAATTGAAAATCCAAAGAATGATAATATTTTTAAGGTTAATAGGTTTGCCTTTACACCATGTTTCTGGGCATGTCTCGTATGATTCACAACATAGGGAAGTTGGCCGACAAGATGAACACTATAGAGGAGAGGGTGGTACGAGTAGAGAGGCTTTAGGACCCCACTGGCTGCATTCCTCTAGTTGTGCCTCTAGACCCGCGGATTGATTTCTAGACCGAGGAGGCGAGTGAGGGCGTGGTGATGATGCAGTGGCCTGAGTGCTAGTTGTGTAGACACTAGGCCCACATGTTAGATCTGTTGTATAGGGTTTTTGTTTTTATTTTGTGATGCATTGTATTGGGACAAGGTCCCCTTTTGGCTCTCCATGTATACTTTGAACTATTAATATATGAGAGTGGTTTGTTTTGTAACTAGTGTCATTTTTTTTGTTTTCTATCTTTTAGACATTTGGTTTATTTTGTCATACTTCATTCCTTTTTTCCTTGACAAAAAGGGGGAGAAGTTATGTGATGGAAAGGGATTATATCAAGGGGGAATAAAAAAGAGCGTGGGATTTAGGGGGAGAAATCCTCTCTTGAATAATTAAACATTCAAGTAAAATTTTACACTTATTACTCAACATGAGAAACAAAACCAAAAGTGAATTAAATACATCAAAAATAACTTTTTAATTAATTTGTGCTCATCTCACATTATATATACTCATTTGTACACATGGGTCACTTCGTTGAGTTACTCTTCATGTCATTGGCATAAGTATTTGAAATTCTAGTTCCCAAACTATCCTAGAGGGGGGTGAATAGGATATTTAAGTTTTTTGTCATATTCTTTATCCCTTTTTAATGTCAATCGACTACTCATTTTGTTCTTTTCAGTTAAGTTCAATTAAGCAATATTTATCCCTTGTAAAGTGTATAAATTTATAACAATGCAAATGACTCACAAATAATGCAAATAAAATAAATCAATTACAATAGACAAGAGATACAATTTTATAGTGATTTGAAAAACGTGTCTATGTCCACTATCAAAAACTCTTCACTAAGCTGATTAATTTAATTCACTTCTAACAAAAAGTACAAGGTAAAATTAATCACAAAACCTTAATTCATTATTTTTGGTGGCTCCAGAAAACGTAAGAACTACCCCCTTTGTTTCTGGAGAGGGCTAATCAACTATCTCTAGTGACTTCGGTGGAGGTGCAACAAATTCAATAATTTGATTTTATAAGAAATAAATTTCTCAAAAGTTCTTGCCTCTAAGAAGACTAATATTACTATATAGTGCTCACAAATAATAAAGAGTTAGTGTTGTTTAAGTGCTTTGCCTCTAAATAGGTTGATTTAAATATATAGCCCAATTAATCATTAACCGCAAGTATAGATTTGAAAATAGCTTACATTAAATCAGTTATAAAAGCTACTAAATTAGTAATGTATATTTTGAATGTAATTGATTTAAGTATTCAAATTAAGAGTTCTTTAAAATACCTTGTGGATGGAGCTTTTGATATGATTCCTCATGTTTGAACCTAAAAACCTCGCAATCCTTTGCTTTAATGAAGCTTACAGGGGTAGAGAGGATTGGAAGAATGGATCTTTGATTGCAACAAAGTTTTTTGCAGAGTAACGCCTTTAAATGATTTGATTTTTTGCCCAAAACTTGATTTTCTTGTCGTCATGTTTTCAAGACCTTTAAGACATATTTATAGAGTGAAAAACCTTTAAAATATTCCAAATATAGTAAGGGATAATTTTTTTCCAAAAAATAATAATTTTGAAAATTTTCCCTTTTATGACCGATCATGGATAACTGTATGATCGGTCATAACCCTATGACCGATCATACAGTTTTCCATGATCAGTCATACTAGGCTTTAGTTTATTCCCAGAAATGAAGCATTCTGCCTAACCAATCATGAGACCCTATCATCGGTCATAGCCTTGTGACCGATCATAAGGCTATGATCGGTCATAGCTGCTAGATTTTGATTTTCTTCATTTTTTCACTTCTTTACGCTTTATATCTTCATCGTATGCTGCAAGATCTATGTCTAAGGCTCGGGAATGGTTTCCAACTAAGTCCAACCTAGGTTTTGGCTGGTCTTTGTCAATTTATAGTGCTTACCTTTATCACATACCTCTAGGAGCCTAAATGCTGCCTCTGGCTTTCTTTTGAGTGTTGCCAGTGTTTTTTCAACTTGACTTTGCATGATTGATGTTCTTGTACAAGATGATTCCTTGTCAAGTGCTACTTATTCACCACTAACTCACACTCTTGACACTTACTTTTGGCATGGGATTAACAATTCCTCAACAATCTCCCCCTTTGTCAATTCCATGTTAAAACATACAACTCACTCATGTATTCTTATGATTTACATTGAAACATACTAAAATAGGTATATAATTAAATTTACAAACACTCCCCCTAAATACATGGCATTCTTGGGAGTACATTCTCTCCCTTTGTACATGATCTTTCTATATATGTGCATTCCTTGAAAGAATTACATCCTAAGCTCTAGACAAAAAGGTCTTTCATTAATAGATAGATTTTACAAAGGAAAGCACAGATTACAGTCAAAAGGAACAAGGTCTACTTCCAAACATAAATTACATCCTAAGCTCAAGGCTCTCAACCTCATCACCATCATCTCTAGGCCTTAATGAATTTTTCGAGTCAAGGGCGGCGAGATTAATGTCCTTGCTAATGGGATAGGCCCACTTGGAGTCCTCTAAAACTTAGGATGTTGTGACAGAATGAAAACCTCTTGGAAGTTGAGCTGATATGCAAGATGCTCTTACCTAACTTCCATCCTGTTCATTTCCTCTGTGAATAACTTGTGATTCACAATCATTCGGCTATGTCTCTTATTGTTCTATAGTTGGAGACTCTCAAGTCTCTCCAAGACTATTCACTGCAAATCTGCTTGGGAGAGAGGAGCAGACTCTGAAGCAGATGGAGGAATAGGAACATCCTCATCAGTAGACTTATTTCTTGAGTTAACTCGAATATGATCTGCTACAAGATCCTTCGGATTCTTGTTCTTCTCCATCTTCTTAATGGTGTCTTCATTGATGCTACCAACCAATTGGCGTGGGTTGGAGCAGAATACAACCCATGTTTCTTCAATAGCTGGGTGATGATGACATGATACACGATTCAGAGTCTGAGATTCTTGGTCTTGGCAGCCTTGATCATCTTTAAACAAATAATTAAGGCCAAGTCAAGATGACAGTTGTTAAGGATGAAGTCAACAACATAGGTCATCTCCTTAGTCATGTTAGATCGATGAGTCATTGGCAGGAGATTGTACATGAACACTCGGTTCAGAAAGAGAGAAGTGAGATAGTAGTCAAAGGTGCTCAAGAGAGTAGACCAAGAAACTCAAGTGCCAGTGAACTATTTGGCTATCGTGGACCTTTTCACCGAAGAAAGGGATAGAGGTGGAAATAGAGCACCACCTTCTCAAATGCATGGAACTCCCAACTCTACTGACAAGATGTTAAGATTCAGTTGAATGGGGATGCTATATACCTTGTAGATGAGTGAAAGGTCAGTCTCATTCATCAAATGGGCATTGGTTTAGAACATCCGCACCTCTTGTTCATGTACCAACCCATCCATCTTAAACAAAGGCATTTACCTATATGCCATTAAATGTTGATCAAGCACAACCATAAGAATGGATTTTGGATCAAGAAATCTCTTACTGATGATGGATTTTCGACAAAAGAACCTTTGAAAATTGTCATGAGACTCACCATCTCAGAAGGCATGAGGCCTAAGAGGTTGATCCTTTGTGCATGGTTTCTTACGAGAACCCCCTTCACTTGAACCTTGGGCTTCTGCACTCCTCTTAGGTTCTGTGGTTTCCTTGACACGAGGAACCATGAACAAACTTTGAATCCCTACAGAAATGTAGAGAAATCTATGAAGATCTAAACCTAGATCAAAGAAGAAATGCAAGAGAAGAAGATAGAGAGAATGTGGGAGACAAATGGTTGGAGAAGATGGGTGAAATGAGAATGAAAATGGCTCTTTAAAAGTAGTGGGAGGCTTAACGGTAAAAAACACTCATTTATGAGTCCTGATCATTGCTACTGCAATGATCGATCATGCTTTGTCCCCCCTATTATCGATCATGAATGAAGCATGATTGATCATGCCAAAAAAAATTATTTTTATTTTTATTTTTATTTATTTTTGGTGTTTTTTTATTTTAAATCTAGCTTTTAAGAGAACTCGCACATTCCTATTACATTCCATAAGTATTGAAATCATTTGGCATCAAGCTGTTTCGTTAAAATATTTGTCAATTGATTTTCAGTCTTAACATATTCCAAGGCCACAATCTTTTCTTCTACCAATTATCTAATGAAGTAATGAAGAATGTCCATATGATTTGTTCATGAGTGTTGCATAGGATTATTGGAAATATCTATCGTACTGATATTGTATTCGAACAAATTCATTGTATTGTTGCAACTCATAATCCTTGAGCATTTGCTTCATCTACAATAATTGAGTACATCCACTGCCAGTTGTGATGTACTCGGCTTTAGTAGTTGATAGAAAAATTGAGGTTTATTTCTTGCTATGCCAAGATACTAAACAATTTCCAACATAAAAACATCCTCCACTAGTACTCTTTTGATCTTCCAAATTTCCAGGCCAGTTTGAGTCAGAATATCCAGCAATGACTGAGTTTTTGTCAAATTGATACTAAAGACCAAGGTTGAGTGTCCCATTGACATACTTGATTATCCGTTTCATTGTAGTGAGGTGAGATTCTTTAGGTGCATCTTGATATCTTGCACATACTCCCACATTGAAAGCAATATCAGGTTTGCTTGCTATTAGGTACAATAGACTTCCTATCATGTTTTTGTGTAATTTGTTATCCACTTCCACACTAGTTGGATCAGTGATAATTTTGCATATAGGAATGTTGGGTGGTTTGGAATCTTGGAGTCCAAAATTGGACACTAAATCTTTAGCGAATTTAGAGTAGTTCACAAATATACAATTTTCAATTTGTCTTATTTGTAGACCCAGAAAGAACTTGAGTTCTCCCTCCATACTCATCTCAAATTCAGATTTCATAAATTGAGCAAACCCATGAGACATCTCTTTCTTGGTAAACCTAAAAATGATATCATCGACATAGATTTGTACCATTAGTATGTGTTCATTTCTCTTTTTGATGAATAGTGTATTGTTCACACTCCCTCTATCAAATTGATGGTGTATTAGTAATTTCGTGAGTCATTCATACCAAGCTCTAGGAGCTTGTTTCAACACATACAAAGCTTTCTTAAGCTTGTATACATGATCAGGTAGATGTGGATCAATAAACCCATTTGGTTGATCCACATATACTTCTTATTGTAAAAGGCCATTTAGGAATACACTTTTAACATCCATTTGGTATAATTTGAATTTTAGATAGCAAGCGATGGAGAGTAGCATCCTAATAGACTCCATTCGTGCAACCAGAGCAAATGTCTCCCCAAAATCTCTTCTTTCCACCTAGGCATAGCCTTTTGCAACCAATCTGGATTTGTTTCTCACCATTGTGCCATGTTCATGAACTTTGTTCTTGAAAATCCATTTGGTTCCTATAATATTTTTATCTTTGGGTCTTTTTATAAGAAACCAAACATCATTTCTTGTAAATTGATTTAACTCTTTCTACATCGCAATAATCCAATTGGGATCTTCTAATGCATCTACAATCTTCCTTGGTTTTATTTTTGAAGTGAAACACACATGACTAATCAAGTTTTGCACTTGTTTGCATGTTTTAACTCCAACAGTAGGAACACTAATGATATCCTTGAATGAGTGTCTCTAAATTAATCTATTTTCTTTGGGACATTGATAACCATCTTGGAATTTCGCTACTTCATTCTCATGTTAATATTGTGTTTTGAATAGAAATTCTTTCCTTGATGGGTTCAATTTGAAGGGATGAAAGGTCATTATCATCCATATCAATTAATCCATTTTTTTTTGCCATTTATCACCACATGGATAGAATCCTCAATGGTAAGTGTTCATTTGTTAAAAACTCTATAGGCACAACTTCTAAAGGAGTAACCAAGAAAAATGGCTTCATCATTTTTAGGGTCAAATTTTCCAAGGTTTTCTCTATCTCTCAAGACATAGCATGGGCTTCCAAATACTCTAATGTATTTGATACTTGGCTTCTTTCCATATAGGTAGTCTTGGTTGTTCCAAGTCTTAGGTAAACCCGGTTAATGATGTAATAGGTAGTGTTACTAGCTTTAGCCCAGAACCTTTTGGCTAGATTCATACTTGTCAGCATGACATTTGCCATTTCTTGCAAGGTTCTATTTTTTCCTTTTTGCTACCCCATTTCATTGTACTAATTTGAAAATTTATGACTTTCAAATTCTCCTCCATGATCATTTCTTATTCTTTTGATGGTGAGTTCCTTTTCTATTTACATTTTCTTTCATATGGTTATGAACTCATCAAACGCTTCTGATTTCTCTCTTAGGAAGGCAACCCATGTGTACCTTGAGAAATCATCATCCACCACTAAAAAATATCTTTTACCACCTAGACTTTCAGTCCTTGTAGGTCCGACTAAATTCATATGTAAAAGATCCAAAGGTCTGTTAGTGTCAATTTGATTTACCTTTTTATGTTCAGTTCTTATTTGTTTTCCTAGTTGGCATCCATTACAAATTTGGTGTTCTACCCCATTTAGGCTAGGTAACCATTTGACAATCTCTTTTCTACCTAGTTTGGCATGATCCTTGAAATTGATGTGTCCTAACCTTTGATACCATAGGCTGGTTTCATCAATTTTTTAGAACAATCAAGTGTCACTCATAGTGAGATCCATGTCTATGACATAACAGTTGTCACTTGTCCTTAGACCTCTGACAAGTGTTCTCTCACCTTTCTTGTCCTTAACATCACAACAACCTTTAGAAAAATGGATTGCGTAGCCTTTGTCACATATTTGACTAATGCTCAACAAGTTGTGTTTAAAACCTTGGACATAGAGAACATCAGACAATCCAAGTAGACCAGAAGCCTCAATAGTTCCTATACCAACTATCTTTGCGACATTCCCATCACCAAACGTGACACTACCATTTACTCTTCTCTCATATTGATTGAAGAGGGATTTATCCCCAATCAAGTGTCTTAAGCATTCACTATCTAAGTACCACTTGGAAGTGCTTCCAGTTCTAACAACTGTGTGGATGACCATGTACTTGAGATTCTCTTTGTGAACCCAAGTCTTTTTTAGCCATACTTATTTAGGTCTTTTAGCCATTTTCACTTTCTTTTTATATTCAAGATTTGCATTTTCAATTCTTTGAAAATAGTTTCTTTTTCTAGTTCTTCTCTCATTTTTTCAACTCTTCTTTTCTAGGCCTTTGTTGAATCTCAAGTTATTTGCTTGCTTCCTTTCATATATCCTTGTAATCCATAGTAGTAACATATGATTTTAGGAATATATGAGTGAGGGATAAGTTTTTGAGATTTTCTGGGTAACCATTGTTTCCTTCCTTTTATGTCATGTATCTTACTTGTTGAGGAAGGTGTTTGCCTAGAGGTTGAAGCCTCTTGAACACCCTTACCCTTTTGAGCATATGTACTTTTTTTCTTGAGGGTATGCTCTGATTGAGGAAGGTTCAATTTTCTTTTCCTTGCCTTTCACAAAAGCATTTCGAGTACTATTCAATTGGGTGTGAGAGTTAGATCTTGAATCTTTGGATTCAAATCCTAAACCTCTTCTGTCACCACTTTCCTGCCTAGGGTTAGCATACGTTCAAATTTTTCATTCCCTTAGGCTAGAAGACTTATGGACCTTCTTTTATGTTCTTTTAATCTATTTACCTTATTTTGAATTTCACTGGTCCTAGTATGAGGTTGGTGCATTTTAATTTTAATCTTTCTTTTTCTTCCTTTTCATTAAATAACACTATATTCAATTCATTTAATTTCATGTCAAGGTAAAGAACTTTCAGATTTAATTCCTCATTTATCTCCTGAAGACTTGATTCTTCAAGGGAATCATTTCCCACAAACTCATGAGAGGAACTAGACTGAACCTAAAGAAGAGACTCTTCCCAAGCATTTGACTTTTCAGTCAGCTCTTGTAATTGTTTTTTTAGTTCCTTATTAGTCTTTGCTAATTGGATGCTCTTTTTATAAAGTTCATTGTAGGCATCTTGAAGGCCTTCCTCACCTTCATCATCATCTTCCTTACTTTCACTCAGGGATGCTTCAGGTACTCCTTTAGTGAATGCCACAAAAGCCCTAATCTCTTGTGAAGCATCTTCACTGTATTAGGATTCATCATCAAACTCATCTGAGTCATCATCCCAGGTAGCTGTCATAGATTTGTCCTTGATCACCTTTTTCTTCTTCTTGTTTGCACATTTAGAAGCAAAGTGGTCACAACCATTACACTCATAACACACTGATTTCTCTTCAGACAACATATTCCTCCTAGGATTCGGATTTTGTCCATTAGGGGTTGGTCTCTTTCTAAAGTTTTATAGTGTAACATCTTTCTTTTTACTAGAGGGCCTACGTTTGAGTTTAAAAGTTTGTATAGACCCTATCAATTGCTCTTATTTCAGTTTATCCAAATCATGGCATTCTTTGATGGTAGTGACTTTAGGATGGAATCTCTCAAGTAAAGACCTAAGTATTTTTCTAATTATCTTGCTATCTTTGATGTATTCTCCAAGTCTTCTCATTGAGTTTACAATATCTTAGAGCCTCATGTGGAAGTCGATAAACTTCCCATCTTCTTCCATTCAGAGAGCTTTAAACCGGGTGGTAAGCATTTGAAGTTTAGATTGCTTGACCAAGTTTATTCCCTCATGGTGACCTCAAGGAGGTGCCATACTTCTTTTGCAATAAGAAGACTATATATTATACTGAATTTATCTTGACTAAGAGCACAAACAATAACGTTCAGTGCCTTGTAGGTGGCAGTGTGAACCTTTTGTTCATTCTCATCCCATTCAATCTTGGTTTTTCCTTTTGGTATAGTGTACCCTTTCATAACAGAGCTCCAAAACTCCTATTTCCATATATCTAAGGTAATTATCATGCAAGCCTTCCAGTAAGTGTAGTTTGTTTCATCGAAATAGGAAGGTCGGTTAAGATCGTAGCCCTCATCCTTGGAAGCCATGTGTAACTAGGGATTGGTTAAGGATCTACTAAGGTTGTTAAGCCCTAGAAGAGAAACATGACCAATTGAAATTCCAAGTCCCCAAGTATCCTAGTGGGGGGTGAATAGGATATTTAAGTTTTTTGTGATATTCATTATCTCTTTTTAATGTCAATCGACTTCTTGTTCTGTTCTTTTTAGTTAAATTCAATTAAGAAATATTAATCCCTTGTAAAGTGTAAAAATTTATGACAATGCAAA
Organism: Platanus orientalis; assembly: GCA_025762735.1. Lineage (NCBI taxonomy): Eukaryota > Viridiplantae > Streptophyta > Magnoliopsida > Proteales > Platanaceae > Platanus > Platanus orientalis. The sequence goes on from JAOXJP010185564.1 coordinate 9,494, forward strand.
TGGCTCATAGTTAATGCAAATAAAATAAATCAATTACAACAGACAAGGAATACAATTTTATAATGGTTTGGTAAAAGCGCCTATGTCCACTGTCAAAAGTTCCTCACTAAGCTAATTAATTTTATCAACTTCTTACAAAAATTATAAGGTAAAATTAATCACCAAAACCTTAATTCACTATGTTTGGTGGCTTTGACAAATGTAAGAACTGCTCCCTTTATCTCTGGAGAGGACTAATCAACTACCTCTAGTAGCTCTAGTGGGGGTACAACAAATTCAATAATTTGATTTTATGAGAAATAAATTTCTCAAAAGTTCATGCCTCTAAGAAGTCTGATATTACTATGTAGTGCTCACAGATAAATAAAGATTTGGTGCTCATTAAGTGCTTTGCCTCTAAATAGGCTGATTTAAATATATGGTTCAATTAATCATTAACCATAAGTATAGATTTGAAAATAGCTTACATTAAATAAATTGTAAAAGCTACTAAATTAATTGATGTATATCTTGAACATAACTGATTTAAGTATTCAAATCAAGAGCTCTTTAAAATAGCTTGTAGAAGAGGTTTAGATATCAAAGCTTATGATACGGTTCTTCAGGTTTAAACCTAATGACCTCACAATCCTTTTCTTTAATGAAGTTTACAAGAGTAGGAAGGATTGGAAGAATGGATATTTTATTGTAGCAAGGTTTCTGGTAGAGTAACACCTCTAAATGATTTGAAGTTTTTTCCTAAAATTTGATTTTCTTGTCGTTAGGTTTTCAAGACAATCTAAAAATCTTCCAAATAAAGTAAGGGATTATTATTATTTTTTGAAAATGATAATTTTAAAATATTTCCCTTCTATGACCGATCATGGTTAATTGTATGATCGGTCATAGCCCTATGATCAATCATACAGTTTGCCATGATCGATCATACTAGCCTTAGTCTCATTTCTAGAAATGAAGCATTCTGTATGATCGATCATGAGACCCTATGATCGGTCATAGCCTTATGACAAATCATAGGGTCTGCTATGATCGGTCATAGCTACCAGATTTTTGTTGTAGCTTTGTATCTTCATTGTATGCTGCAAGATCCATGTGTAAGGCTCTAAAAAGTTTTCTTACTAAGTCCAACTTAGGTTTTGGCTGATCTTTGTGAATTTCATAGTGCTTACATATACCATATACCTTTAGGATCCTAAATGTTGCCTCAGGCTTTCTTTGGAGTGATGCTAGTGTTTCTTCAATATTGAGAAGTTGGCATGTAATCGTCTCTACACCATGTTTCTATGTATGGCCCGCATGATTTACAACATGGAGAAGTTGACCGAAGAGATGAACACTATAGTGGAGAGGGTGGCATAAGTAGAAAGGCACCAGGATCTTATTGGCCACATTTCTCCAGTTGTCCCTCTCGACTTGTGGATTGACTTCAAGACTGAGGAGGTGAGCGACAACGATGACAATGATGCAATGGCTTGACTACCAGTTGTATAGACATTAGGCCTATTTGTTAGATACATTGTATAGGGTGTTTGTTGTTATTTTGTAATGCACAGTACTAGGATAAGGTCCCCTTTTAGCTCTCCATGTGTACTCTGAACTATTAATGTATGAGAGTGGTTTTATTCGTAACCTATGTCCTTATTTTGTTTCTATCCTTTACACTTGGTTTACTTTGACATACTCCCTTCCTTTCTTTCCAAGACAAAAAGGGGGAGAAGTTGTAGGATGGAAATGGATTATATCTAAGGGGAGTAAAGAAGAACATTGGAGTAGGGGGATAAATCCTCTCTTGAGTAATAAAACATTCAAGTAAAATTTTACACTTATTACTCAACATGAGAAACAAAATAAAAGTTCACTAAATACATCAAAAACAACTTTTTAATTAATTTGTGCGCATCTCACATCATATATACTCATTTGCACACATGGTTCACTTTGTTGAGTTGCTCTTCATGTCATTGACATATTTGGCTATCAAGAGCAACTCTCTATATTGGGACTTTGATTGTGCTTGCTGGAGACACCAAGCACAAGACTTAGAAATGTTAGCTCAATTACCTTGTAATCATTTCGAGAGATTGATTAATAAAATTGAGTAGTTAAAGTGGATGTAGGCCCCGGTGTGGCCGAACCACTGTAAATCCTTTTGTTGTGGTCCGTGCTTGTGGTTTATTCATTGCCTTTCATTTTCTTATTTTTTAGCATTAACACTTGAACACCGAAAACAACAATTGAGTTAAATTAAAATAAAAAATTAGTAATTAACTCATTGAAATTAAAATTGGGGTAAAAGAAATAAAAATTTTAATTATATTCTATTCAATCCCCCATCTAGGATTAACACACATGGAAGATCAATTGATATCAGAGCCAGGTCGCTCATATATGACTTAACAAGCCGAGTTAGATCATAACCTTGAATCCTACAAAAAATCTTAGGAAGACTACTAGAAAAATCTTTAGATGGCCAAAGAGGTTTAGGGTTTAGGGCTTAGGGTTCAGGGTTTCGGGATTCGGGTTTCGGGGTTTAAGGTTGAGAGTTTAGGGGTTTAGGGTTTTAGGCTATGGGGTTTAGGGGCTTAGGGTTTGGGGTTTAGGGTTTAGGGTTCCGGGTTTAGGGTTTCGCGTTTAGGGTTTCGGGTTTCGGGTGTTAGGGTTTAGGGTTTAGGGTTTCGGGTTTCGGGTTTCGGGTTTCGGGTTTAGGGTTTAGGGGTTAGGGGTTAGGGGTTTAGGGTTTTAGGGTTTTAGGGTTTAGGGTTTAGGGTTTTAGGGTTTTAGGGTTTTAGGGTTTAGGGTTTTAGCATTTAGGGTTTAGGGTTTAGGGTTTAGGGTTTAGGGTTTTCGGTTTAGGGGTTTAGGGTTTAGGGTTTAGGG
>JAOXJP010185575.1:0-12370 GCA_025762735.1 Platanus orientalis
TTTAGTAATGTATAAGATTGATTTATGAACTGTTATGCATATTGAATTGTAAATAGAAAAGTATTTGTTTAGTTTCTAAAATCGTACTAAGACTTGATCCACTATTTCCATATTTTACTGTTTTTTTGCTAAGTTTATCAAACTTACCCCAATCTGACACCACAAATGATGAGAAGATCGCAGAATAGCGGTTCCAGATAGAGACAATTAGAGACCGGACACTTGTTTATTTCAGTTTCTTAGATTAGAGACTTTATTTCAATTTAGTACAATTATTTTAGTTTAAATTTCAAGAGATGTAATAAGTTAAGGATTTTGAGTATTTGATTTCAATCGATGGATTGGATTATGTCAAACTATTTATTTAATTGAATGAGAATATTAAGCATTATTTATGGATTATTTACAGGATTATGGTTTATGAGTTATGGGATTTTATACAGGTCATATTTATGGAAATGTAATTAAATGTGTGTTCATTGGAAAGTGATTGATGAATTACTTTGCTGCGTAGATTGTAAAGAAAAAAAATTATACAGAAAAAGAATGAATGAATGATTGAAAAATGAAGTGATGTGTTAATGTCACATGTTGAAATTCATGGCCCTGCCGGTATGGGTTTCGGGGCATGACACTATTTTAGAGTGTTTTTACACTCCACTATCAGAGTCAAGTGGTGTACCCTAATTTTAGTTTCTTCAGTATTTGTGATTTTGGTTTACTTCTTTCTTTCTTTATTTGCTAACTAATTTAAATGCTTTAATTAATGTATGTATTTCATTTCATTTTAGTTTTGATATTTTACTAGAATTATATTTGAATTATTTTTTTGTTGTTTCTGTTCTACATTAAATTCAATCATTTAATTTGCAAGTTAAATAACTTTGTGTTTACATTTTTTTTTTTTTTCTATTTCTTCTCCAATAGTCTTATAAATGTAGTAATGAGATTCATGTAAAATTTGGGCTCAACCCCATGGGTGTAGCCCCTGGAATAGACCCCACAACCCTTATGTTTCATTAGGGACTGTGTGAAACAGTCAAGGACCCACCCACTTTGGATTTTCCAAAGTGGGGTCTACCCTTTTCAAACGGGGTTGGGATTATTTAGAGGAGTGTCTAGGATGTTAACCCAACTCCTTGAAAAATCCCAAGTCCCATTGACCCCTTTTAACAGCCGAAAACTGTGAAAAACAAGCTGTTGGTTTTCTGCCGAGAACCAATACACCTAAATTTTCATTTCTATGGAAATTCAGGCGTACCCCTAGAATTCAGGAGTATGGCCTAATTTCAAGCGTATTGGCCTGAACACTTTCCCCCTGTCCCTATATATCCAGTGGGTCCATAAGGGTCCTCAGCCCCTTGAATCCATCTGATAAGATGGTCAGGCCTCTGGTTCTTTTGGAACCCCTAGTGGGGCCCATTTAGGACCATACTCTTGAATTTTCACTTCAATGAAAATTCAGGCATATTGACCTAAACCCCTTTTTCCCTTTATCCTTGTGTATCTAGTGGATCCACAAGAGTCCCCAAGCCCTTAAACCCTGTTGATGAAATTTCTAGGTTTCTGGTACTTTAGAAGCCCCTAGTGCGGCCCATTTAGAACCATACGCCTGAATTTTCGCTTCTATGGAAGTTCAGGCATACCATTGAAATTCAGGCGTACAGTATAAGTTCAAGCGTACTACCTAAACTTTGTTCCCTTCTATCCCTTGTTACACGGTGGACCCATATGGTACCCAGAGACTTGTAAACCCACTTAAAAAATATTCCAACCTTCACTTTATTTAAATACACTCAATGTGGTCCTTTGGGGCCTATACGCCTGAATTTTCACTTCTATGAAAGTTCAGGTGTACACCTAAAAATTAGGCATACCCCTGAAGATCAAGTGTATAGCTTGGGAAAATCCCCAATCTGCCCCTTTTTGGAAAATAGAAGGTGAGAATGCCCCCATACTTCCAAAACAACACCAAGTCTCCATTTCAATCTTTGGAATTCCATATTGACCCCTGTCTAAAAAAAAGGGTCCACTGTGGGGCATTCTTAGGTCATTATTGAAAAATAAAATTCAAGCGTATGACACAAATTCAGGCATATAAACAATGAACGATTATAATCATATTTGTTCAGTTTCATTTAGAAACATTTAGACATTACTAGGTCATAGGAGCCACCCTTAAACGATGGATAATTGGGGTGCCTAACATTTTCCTCAATTACAATCAAATAGCTTATCCTAATCTCTGAAAGGAACTAGACCAGCCTTAGACCCAAGGGTCTAACCCGAGCCGCAAGGCCCATGCCCCTTCTTTCCCAGAAAAAGGAGGTAGATGTCCAACTCCATCTATAAATATCAGAGTTAGTGGCAACTCCAAACCAAACCCAGGCTGACTCACATCTACCAAGCTATATCCCACAAAAGTGGGCGGACCGTTTTCCACGATGCCCATAAAGATGTAGTTCCCCACAATGTTAGTTGCAATGATGAGAGTTTCAGATATACCTTAGGCCTCATACATCCATTGCCTCATATTAGGTCAGACTAAGGTCAACTGACATCAGGGTCGTGGAAAAAGTTATTTACACTTTTTGGAGGATGCTTTTCACTTTTCGGCATTGATGTCTTTGCCCATGATACTAGGCTGACCTATGGGGTCGTACCTAGGGGTCCTTCAATGAGCCAAGTATGAGTGGTAATTTCTCTTTCAATGCCTAGTCTTTACACAGTTGAAACAGTGTCCTTTATTTTTTAGCATATTAGGCTTATCCACTCCACTACCTTACAAGTTTTTCAAGATCCTCTTCAGCTTAGAGGATCTAGAGTAGGGGTGTCAACGAGTCGAGCTTTGCCCAAATTGGCTCGGGCTCATCACATGAAGGCCAAGGTCAAGCTCATCACGAGCTTGAGTTGTTGAGTTCAGGCTCGGTTCGAGCTCGTGAAGGTAAGCTCAAGCTCAGCTCAGTTCTCCAGGAAAAAAAATGGCCAACATCCTTAATGGTCTATTAATTTAATTTTTCTTATTTGAACATTATTAATGTCTCTATATATAATTTTTAGGGATTTTTTCCAAATCGCCTATGAAGTTTGGCAAAATTGCCAAATAATTAGGTATTTTTTAAAAAAATTTAAAAAGGATATCAAATTTTAAAATATTCTAAAAAGAGGTATTGTAAAAGACAAAATAGTAAAAATAAAGAGTTAGTTATCAATAACATGATTTTTTTTATTTCCTTTTATGCCTCTGACTTTGATTTGGGTGCTATAAAGTTTCCTTATATTTCGTATACAGATTGAACGCCACGTCTCTCCTCTTTATTTTTTTCGTTCTTGGTAAATATTTGGCTTATTGGACCTATTCACCTTCCATCTTCATCGACCGAGCTCTGCAACTTCTTTGTACAATATTACAATCCCATTTTTCAAAATTCTCATATTTTTTTCTCTTTCAAAGTGTGTGGATGTCGTATCACAGACCTGGGTTCAAAACCTGTCTTCACACATAATTACCAATCAAAAAATAAAAGTTTTGTTTGTTTCATGGGTTCATCTTTCTTGGACTGGGTTCATTCAATTCCATTGATCAGTGTAAAACCACTGGAGGGTTGGCGCTTGGTCATCAAAAAAAAATCACAGGCCCCGTCGGTATTAAAGACATTGTGTTCTTCCATATTTACAAACGGGTGTTGATAAACCCTCTAACATAGATTGAAACCCTTGGCTGTTGGCTCCTGACCACTTCTCCTTTGTAGATGGGCAGACGGAGATCAAAGCACTACATGTCCTTGCTGTCCAAGCCTCTTCATTTCATGACTTTAAAGAAATAATTTTAAACAGATCGTATTAGACCTTGCTCTTTTGTTTTCAGTTTCTTGAGTTCAAAAATCATGAGACCCATCTCTTTTTGCTGACCCTGGGTTAAAAACAGAGCCCAGTTAACAACACTGTATACTTTGCCTTTACCCACCGCTCCACCGTTCTCCTTATCCACCGTCATTGGCGAAGCAACACTTGCCCTCAACTGGCGAAGCGAAAATAACTGGTGCTCTGAAGGTAGTATACCTGAACACCTGTGAGCTTTATTTGTGAAAAAATGCAAAAAAAAAAAAGTGAAGGTATCGAGAACCCTCTCTTTGAGCTTCACAGGGCGATACAAAACTTCTTGCCAACAGAGAATTTGGGTGAGCAACCGTTCCTTTCGATCAGTGAAGCTATCCTCACATGTAGTTCTTGAGAATCTGCCGATGAATTATCAAAACCGTCAGTACTAGTGTTGGAGTTTGAGCCTATCTAGGACATCCATGTGGGCATCCCATTGCACTTAAAACTCCTTCATACTTATCCAATGAGTTGTAGATAAGTCCAAGTGGGAGTTAGAGGCTAAGTGGACTAAAACTCTTACCACAAGGACTCTAGAAGTATATGGTTTAGCCAAAAACGAATTTATACTTTAGTAAAATTGTGGAGACTTTTTTTGCTCTCCTCTCTATTTCTGTAAGGGTTTAGGGTGTGAAAATCCTACACCTTTCTTGTAGTGTTGTGCGTCAACGGGTGTTTGGTGTTCCACTCCAACAAAGTAACCCCCTTTACATGGGTGAAAGCGTGGTTCATTTTCTTCTACGATGGGATTGTCTTTAGGTATGTTCAATCCCTCTCTTGAATATGCAACATTGGTATCAAAGCCATATATTGAATATTTAAAATGATAAAAGGGTATGCGATTACCCTGTTTTCCATTTTAGAAAACAGAGTAGTCGTAGACCTGAACTTTTCTACACAATTCCATTTAGGTGAAACCTTGGAGAATGCCACCTCTTCTGATGGCTCCATTGCAGCGTCCAGGTCATCCTCCTTTCTGAGCTAAAGTTCAGCTCCTTGGGTTCTTAAAGCCCTGAGCAACATCTCAAAGCATGAAAACCTTGTTGCCCCCTGCCTATGTTCACCCAGCGGACGTTGAAGATGTCAATTGACCTTAACCTCCTTTAGGTTGTGTGAATGGACCTAAGGTTGGGCGAATGGTTCAAGAGGCAACGTAAGTGCTTCTCTCTCTCTCTCTATTTAAGTGAACGTGGGTGCAAGAGGAACCGGCTCACTGTTGAAGAGAGTTGTAGAGAGAGAGTTTCCTGTTGTCGTGGAGCTCATAAGGAAGGCAAAGGAAAGTTGTGTTCCAGGGACCTCTCTCTGAAGATTAGTAAGATATTTTTCTTGCTTTACGTGTTGTTCTTCCTCTCTCTCTCTCTCTCTCTCTCACCCCTTCCCTCATTTCCACCATCACCACCTTCACCATCATCTCACTTGACTGTTGAAAACTCGTTTTGGCTTAAGGTCTCCAGTCACGTACTCATCTTTGTGACAGTTAAGAACTCGGCTTTGGCCTTGAGATCTCCGGTCATCCACTCCTTTTGAGAGCGTAATCTCCTTCGAGAGATTTACCCATCTAATAGAGTTGAGTTGGCTCAATCTTAGTGTTGTGAAAACACGCCAAACATCTTGAGCATACTCTGCATTCAAGCACTAACTAAAAGTTATGTTGCCAAATTTTTGATAAAATTAAAGACACAGTGCCCCAGGCTTTAAGTAATGGCGAAGACTTGTTCATCTCTGTCGGAGAATGCGACTCCGTAGAAAGCCAGGTTCTACCCGAGCAAGATTGTATCTCAGAGTTAGCTTAGTCAAATCCTTTGCACAATATTGGGAGGCTTCAACTATCTTCAAGAAATGCGAAAACGGCACATTCTCTATCTCGAATGAATCGGCATTTAACATAAATTCAGAAAACTCAAAGTTTAAAATTTGTGAACAGTGAAAATAAATAGTACCCTCGGTGAATAGTGCACAAATGTGAATAGTGTCTGGTGAATAGTGCACGTGAACATATGTAAAAGTGCACGAAAGATTAACAGTGAATAGTGCACGAAAGAGGGATGAACACAGTAAACAGTGCACGAAAGAGGAACAGTGAACAGTGTGCGAATGATGAACAGTGAATTGTGAATAGTAAAAAAAAATCTCAAATTTTTATTTTAATTGATTCCCCATCCTCGAAAATCAACACCATACTGTTTGCACCCCATATTTTGTTTTTTTTTTTTTCTTTTCCGGCAAGTTTCCAGTGACCTCCAATAAGTCAGCTACGTCCAACATAGAGAGAGAGGTGGCCTGAATGGTGCATTTAATGCACCTACATCAGCCACCTTTTCTCTCTTACTCTCATCTCTTTTAGATATATTAAATTTTTATTTTTTTTATTTTAAATGCAGGTTATTCAGGAAGAACGGGGCACCAGAGTGGTTGGACATTGGTTTGATTCAGACTAGAGTTCATAGGTGCCACATTTCTAGCTCGGCTGGTCCAGATGGGAATTCAATTCGCACGGCGCTTGTGAAAACTTAAGCCATGCTGTTCCTAGAGCGGAGGGAATCGCAGCAGGCTGGTTTAGCAGTGGCGAGGCCGGGAGGTAGAAGACGACCTTCTCTTCTTTTTACTTAAAAGGAATAAATTATTACACCACCTGTTCAAAGATAAATACTTAACTTAAATTGTTCTCTAGTGTAAATGGAAGCATGCTCACGCATCCTTTTGTTTATTTATAAAAGGATATAGACAAACAAAGTGGTGTTTATGGCTTGGAGCCAAACGGGCTTGATATGATTTGGCTTTGGTTGCTAAACTAAGTTAGTCCCACAAAGAAGGCATAGGTTCAGCCCAATCAGGCCAAACTTGATTAAAATTGGATCAAACCTGAGAGGCCCAAATACAAATAATTTGGCCCAACTAAGATATGTATAATAAAGCCCATCAAGTTCTAAAGGCTAAACTGGACCATATGAAAACGGTTCACCTGGTTCAAGAAAGAGTTAGAATTATTTTTGAAGGACCAATCACTTATTATAGATGTATTTGAAATCGGTTTAAGAACCAAGACATTTAAATACACTTTCTTGTTAAGTGGTGCACCTTCAAGAATGAGAAAGGGCCCTAAGCCCAATAAGGGCTAGAAAATTAAGCTAGCCCAAAGCCCAAATGGACCTGAAAATTAATTATGAAATTGCATGAAGGCCATGAATAATTATCATGTGTCTGCATTATGTATTAAGGCATATGCATACGTTAACATGTTAATTATGCAAACATTAAACAGATTGTAAATGCATATTTTTTAGTATACAATGGTTTTTAAGTAAGCTTAATTATAGTATGAGTCAAGATTAGTTCTCTTCAAAATAAAATTATTCACGTAAGTTAAGATTAATGTAATGGTTTATGTGTCTAAAAGATGATTGCTAGAATTCCCCAGTCTTTTGATCTGAGTAAATAAACCTTGACATTAAGTCTTAACTCATAGGGTGGGATAATTTCATAATATATGTGTGTGTGTGCAATATGTTACAAATCTCTAATTAATTGTGCAATGTCTACTTGTAGATTGATAATGGCCTCTAAGAATGTAATAGCTAACCTAACCAAATGGGAGAAACTGGATGGAAACAACTATGACATATGGCATAAGAAAATCCAGTATCTCCTAGAAGACCAAGGTGTGCTCGAAACACTGACAACTAGCATGGCGGTCCCTGAGGAAGGGACCACAACATAACATAGACAGGATATGGAGCAGTATCAAACCGGCTCAAAAGATATCATTATGCATGTTTTACTATGCTTAGCGTAATGCACAATGATCTCATTGAACAGTTTGAAAATGCAAAACCGCCAAAGATATGTGAGAGTACCTAAAAATATATTTCGCTTGTACCTCTACCTCAAGGTTAAGGGCCAATGACTTTTAGGTTCGAGACATACAAAATGGATCCTAGCTCGACAATGGTTGAGCATCTTAGGAAAATGTTTCAAATGATAAGAGACCTAAAAAGTGTTGGCAACAACCTGTCGGATGAGCAGCAAATTCTTGTTGTCTTAAGGTCACTGCCTAATTCTTGGGAGCAAATGAAGCTCTTAATGACGTACAACAAAAGCATCACTATTTTCACTCAATTGGCACGTCATCTAGAGCTCAAGGCTGAGCGTCAATCCGCTAAGGGCAAAGGCGAAGCTTTATTTGCCTAAGGAGGTAAGAAAAGGTCCTTCAAGTTTAAATATAAAGCTAAAGATAAAGCTCAAAACAAGGCAGGACATGATGGACTAGGTCCACAAAAGGGCAAAAGTGCAAAATGAAAGTGCAGAAGATGCAGTGGAGCTACAGACAGGACCAAAGTGAAATGCTATAACTGTCATAAGATGGGCTACTTTGCTCGTGAGTGCACTAAGCCGAAGAAGGTACGAACTGTCACTCTCCCTAATTCTCAAACATTTGTGTGTTTTAAAGCTTTTGTTGTTCATTCACTAATACCATCATGGGTTGTGGATTCAAGAACGACCAAGCACATTGTCAGGGATCAAGTAGGGTTTGTGGAATTTCAACGGATTCCAAGGAGCAACCAAAAGATGTATATGGGGAACAACCCTGGTGAGGACGTACTTAGAGTTGGTACCTACCAGCTACAGTTACGGACTGGATGCATGTTGATCCTATACGACGTATACTATATTCCTGGAATTCAAAGGAATTTACTTCAGTTTTCGCATTAGTTAGTCTAGGTTTTAATTTTTAATTTTCAGTTAGTAAAGTTAGTATTTCCTTGGATTCAGTCTTGTATAGCCGTGGACATGTAACTTAAAGTGCTCTGTGAAGAAAAAAATATCCATAGACAATTGACAATTCTTTTTACTTAACAACATAATGGTGTAGCAGAAAGAAGGAATCGTACACTTCTTGATATGGTGAGGTCTATGATGGCGCATGCTAACCTTCCAATCAGTTTTTTAGGGGATGCATTATTGACTACGGCCTACATTCTCAGTAGAGTGCCCTCCAAATCTGTCCCTACCACTTCTTATGAATTATGGATCAGGAGAAAACCCAATCTCAATTACTTGCGTCCCCGGGGGTTGATGGGTTTTGTCCATATACCAGTGCAGAAAACTGGTAAACTTGACATGAGAGCTAATAAGGGTACCTTTATAAGGTATTCTGAGCATTCTAAGGACTATGTCTTTGTCCATAAACAAGATAATGGTGGGTTCGTAGAGATAGAATCCCGAGATGTCAATTTCATCGAGGATGAATTTTCAAGCAGTAAAAATGCTCAAATGACTTTAGATTTTTATGAGATGGAAGAGTCTGAAAGTGGTTCTCAAGATGCACCTCCCACTACGCTTGGCAACGGTGGGAGAAATCAAACCTCTAATGAACCAAGGATCGCCAAGGATAGTGGGAGTGCTCTAGTTAATGAAAGCATACCTAGTATGAGTGATTCACCTAGTGGGAGCACACTGCCTGATGATATGGCAGATCTTGAGCCACGCAGAAGCAAATGTGGGGTAGTAACTTGTCCTCGTTTCAAGATTGAGAGGGAATCCTTCATGTACGCTTCCATTGATGATGATGAGACAAGTTCCTATAAGAATGTACTCTCATCACCTACTTCAAGGGAATGGACAACTGCTATGAAGGACAAGATCAGTTCCATGGAGAATAACCAAGTCTATGAACTTGTTGATCTTCCACTGAACCACAAGACTGTTGAGAACAAGTGGGTTCTAAAGGTCAAACGCAAGGTAAATGGGACTATTGAGAAGTGTAAGGTCCGACTGGTGGCAATGGGTTATACCCAAGTAGAGGGTATAGACTATGAGGAGACATTTTCCTCAGTGATGAGATTCACCTCAAGTCACCTCATTCTAGCCATTATCGCACATTTAGATTTGAAATTATTTCAGATGGATGTGAAGACTACATTTCTTAACGGAGAACTAGATGAAGAGGTTTATATGGATCAACCTGAAGGCTTCATTATAGAAGGACAAGAGTGCAAAGTGTGCAAGCTCAAGAAGTCTATCTATGGATTGAAGCAATCATCTGGGCAATGGTACTTTTGGTTTAATCGATCCATAATTAAGTATGGCTTCGTAATGATCTAGGAAAACCATTGTGTGTATGTCAAACGATCTAATAAGAGTTTTATAATTCTTTCATTGTATGTAGACGACATTTTATTGACTGGAAATGATATGGGAATGATTGTCGCCACTCAAAAGTGGTTGTCCATCAATTTTGAGATAAAGGACTTAGGTGAAGCAAACTTCGTGTTTGGGGTTAAGATAACCCATAATCGCTCTAAGAGGTTCCTTGGTTTGTCTTAGGAAACTTACATTAAAAGAATGCTAGAGCGATTCCACATGCAAAATTGTCCATTGACACTCCCATCCAGAAGGGTCATACTTTGAACTTGAACATGTATCCTAATACAGATGTAGAGTTGGAATAAATAAAAAATATTCCTTATGCAAATGTTATTGGTAGCCTGATGTATGCTATGATGTGTATTAGACCAGACATTAGCTTTGCAGTAGGATTAGTCAGTTGTTACCAAAGCAACCCTGGGTTAACGCATTAGAGGGCAGTTAAGCGAATTCTTCGATACTTGCGTGGGACTAAAAACTATATGCTATGCTTCCAGGGAACAAACTTAGTGTTACGAGGCTATAGTGATGCAAATTGGGGTGGTGATTTGGATGAGAGCATATCCACATCTGGCAACACTTTTTTCTTAGTAGGAGAAACTATTTCTTGGAGTAGTAAGAAACAGTCATGCATCGCCTTATCCACGATGGAATCAAAATACGTTGCCTATAGTGCAATTGTGCAGGAAGTTGTTTAGCTCTGGAGGTTCCTTCAATGACTTGGTGTCACAAAGAATTCCAATGATCCAATTACGATTCATAATGATAGCATGGCATCACTGGCATACACAAAGGATCCAAAGTATCATGGACAGACCAAACACATTTATATACGTTATCATTTTGTATGAGACATGGTTACACAATAGGAGGTGGTCCTCAAGCATATTTATATGAGTTAAATGGAGGCTGACTCACTCACTAAGCCTATTCCTAGGGATATGTTCAAGGCTCATGTGAAAAGTATGGGACTGTGTAGAATTTAATGTTTTTTTATTGTTAGCGTACGACTATTCATATTTAGTTTATGATAAGAAACTTTTGGGATTTGTAGACATCTATTTATTTAATAAAATGATCATGTTGATTTGTTAACTCCATTTAGTATGGATTGTTATTAACATGATTAATTGTACACACAAACACCATGTGATTGGACATATGGTGTGATTCGTCACCGGGTTTAGGTCGTGTACTCATGCCACAATCGCCCTAGCGCATGATTCGCGAGCAGGATGAGATGTCAAGCTGTAATGTGGATGCTCACACTGGCTTTTGGCGCAAAGGAGTACGAGCTAAGTATGTGTTTATGATGCCGCCCTAATTGGAGTCGAGAGTAGGTTCTAGATGACCAAACATGATACATACAGATGTGTATATATACATGTATACCTGAGAAAGCCAGGTACAAGACTCTAATCAGGAGCAAGATAAGGCAACTAGATTATAATATCTCGAGTTAGGCGCAGGAAAGAGACTAGACTAAGACCCCGTACGGTGTTGAGAAGTTGACGAACTCTTAGTAAGCTCTACCATAACATGCATTTCATACTGCATGTGTTATTTCAACTGTAGCCTACATATGCAAGTGAGCTAATTCCCTATGCTCCTTACAGTGTGAAACTTTGGTCATGTAGGAATTTATGCCCTTAAGAGACTCATGACTATGTTGTGAGGTTAAGGCTTAATGATTGCTACTCTAGTATGTATCCTATGACCATGAGTGATTCGGCCTAAAGAAAAATTACTAGGAAAGCGGTTAGGTCAAGAGACTAAGTAGCATGATGGCTGAGGAAGATGATTTAACACATCCATTGACAGTAATGTACGCACAAGCTTGTTGCCACACTTAGATGATTAGTTGAGTTAAACCAAATTTTCAAAAATGTTAAAATTGTTTTTTCAAAATTAACTTATCCCTGTAAAAGACTTGTGGTGAATACTAGAAGTTGACATTGTTCTGAGTATAGAACTCCAAAGGGGATAGAAAACACATAACTTGATGTGAGAATCAGTCTAGGGCATGATTGAGTTTGTTGGAGATGAGATGTATTTTTCTAGTTATATAAACATATAACTTAGTAAGGTGCTCTCTCCTAGAGATCACAGTTCCCGTTGGTCTCACGCCATATTTCCCTGTATGAGATACATGAAGAATGGAGAGTAAATGAGCGATGAGGCTAAGTAGTATGTCACACTATGGACGAGTGGGAGATGTTGGAGTTTGAGTCTATCTAGGACATCCATGTGGGCATCTTATTGCACTTAGAACTCCTCCATACTTATCCAATGAGTTGTAGATAAGTCTAAGTGGGAGTTAGAGACCAAAGTGGACTAAAACTCCTCC
>JAOXJP010185597.1:0-12370 GCA_025762735.1 Platanus orientalis
TTGGAGCTGCGAGTTTCTTCTCTTAGATTTGGGTCCCACGTGATTTGCTAGTTGATTTTAAACTTCCTACAAAATAAAATATGCATTAATACACCATTTTAAGCATAAGAATAAATAATAGGAAATCTCATATATCTATGTGTAAAATGCATAAATAAATGCAAATAAAATGTTATAATGCCTACTCAAACTATGACAATACTACAATTTTAAGTTATTATCACTTAGGCATCTTGAGCCTAACTTTTTGAGCCTATTAATTTCTCTAGGTCTCGTCTAGGGAAAACCATGGTCTTCAGGTCTTATACCACACAACACTTCTCTTCTTGGGTTGATGAACCTCATATATCTATGGAGCTTGTAGATGGAAAGTAGGAGAGATCCCTTGGTAATTTTGGAGACTTTGCTTGGTTTGAACACGGCTTACAGCACTTGGACCACCTCCTTGTCTTGGTGAAGGTCTTCACATATGACATACATAGAGTCTTTACAAAATAGAATACATTTTGAGCCAAAAGCCTATACAACAATGCTAGGAATGGAATTGAGAAATTACATGATGCAACAACAATCTATAATAGATAGCAGTGTCAATTGACAATAGTCAGCTGTGATCTACAAACTCCACCCAAAATTACACATGCGAGTAGGTTTCCAAATTAACCTACTTGTGCGAATAAGTTTAATCCCCCAAGTTCCTTTTCCATTTGTTTTAAATACAACACTATTCCAGCCTCAAGATAAACTGTTTTTTCTCCTTCACTTTCAAGAAAAATGAATGAACTGTGGATATTAGATAGCTTTCATCAACTTTGCATAAAAAAATAAAAATAAAAAATCCCCATTAATAAGAATCCTCCAAACTTGTTTTAGGAAGGAGAGCTAAATTGGAGAGATGGAGATCCTAGAACCCTAAGCCCACTTTAGACTTACCTTTTCAAAGAGCTTGCCACCCAATCCAATTCATCTTTCTCTCATCATTTTTCTGTGCCCACAGTGAACATTCTTTGGCCTTCATTCATGGAAGAAATAAGACACGGTATAATTGGGCATAGCCGCATCCACTGATTATATATAAAAGAATCTCCTTGTCAAGTAAGGATTAAAAAATTTAGAACCTAACAGTCATCTTGTCCACCACAAAAGAAAACAAATGCTTTTTTCACCCAAAATGGAGATAGAGATTCTTCCCTTAGGATAACTATATGCCAATCAAATAAGTGAGATTACCTGTTTTACCGCTAGCTGTGAATATTTTAGGGGGTTATATATATGTGTGTGTGTGTTTGTGGTAAAAGAGGGTAAGCTCAATTTCATTCAACAAAATTTTTCTCAAAATTACAAATATCTAGAAATACGCGATACATCATACGTGCAAAGATTAGAAATTAGACTAGCGTGAAAATACATTGTTAGAAATTAGACCATTTGGTAGAGAATTCCATCTTCACTAAAACCTTTTAGGACAAAACTCTAGTCACCTTGGTGTAAGCGTTGCTCATGTCCAACTTGAGCACGTATAATGAAGAAGCTCCCAAGCTATGAGTACAATGTCACTTATCTGTTATTGGACATAAAGCACTCTGCAAGGGAAACATGAGTAGGGGCCTCTCTGATCTCATAAGGGATGAAAGGTCGAGTTTGATAGGCCCTTCAATGGGTTGATTAGGGATACCCAAAATCAAGCCAGCATCTCCGGTCCTACTGTTTCAGCCCCAATTTGCTTACCCAATGAAACCCACTTTTTGGGCTACGCTTTTTCTGTTTGGGTCTTAAATTTTGGCCCAAGTTTGAACAAAACAGGAAAAGTGAAAGTTTGAACAGGCTGGCTAGTATTACTTGTTTGGCTCCATCTGTTTGCATGGAAAGTTAAAAAAAATTCAGGTATACCCCGCAAAAACCAGCCAAGTTAACCAGGATCTTCAGTTATAATGACAAGGTTCGGTCCATCCCCAATTCAATGGGTAAAAGTTCAACCCAAATCCAACCCTATTATTTCTATTGGGAGAATGATTGTCTGTGTTGACACAGACCTCTATAAGAATTCCATTAATTGACATATGATGGGTTTTTGAATTTGGTTTCTCTTTTTGAACACCTAATTTTTCATCTGAACACTTTTTAACCCCCAAACACAACACATGTCAGCTTATCATTCACCATACACCCAACAGACATTTTCATCACAGAACATTTTCTTCCTATTGATTGTGTGTTTTATAATTGGCTAGCCGGGTCGGGTCAGAATTGTCATCTCTCTCTCTCTCTCTCTCTCTCTCTCTCTCTCTCTCTCATTGTATTTAAACGTCCAGCTCCACCTGGGTTTACTTATTCATTGGCCACCATAATCTCTCTCTCTCTCTCTCTCTCTCAAACTTTCAAAGGGAAGATGATGCATGCACTTTGGTGGGACCCTTCTCATGAGGCAGACAAAAACAATAGCCCCACGCTCTAAAGAGCCTCAATCATGCAACCTCAATCCCCCACCAACACAACAATCCCTCTGTGTTTAGCTCCTCCACCTCTCATGGATGTGATGCCCCATAATAATCTAACCATTTGTCCTCATAAGCCCATACATTTATGAAATCTTGTAGATATTCCATCTGTAATATATGTCATCATTCCAAAATCAGCACTTCAGATGGAGCACTTATTATAATCAATCAAAGAACGAATCATTGTAAGTTAAATTTCAACTCAATTAGTTGGAACTGATCAAATGTTGTTTATTAAGATTAAATATCACTATCATTTTTCTTAAATTTCTTTTTAAAAAGATATCATTTAAAAGTTAAAACGAAGGTTGCACCCCTATTATGTAAGCTGATATAGAACCCGTTACCTAGGTCAATCAACATATATATATTTACAACAAAATCTAAGGTCTGTCTTACACAGGTGGCATTTCGCATTTGCACCGTCTGACAGGTCCCACTGAGGATTAGTATCTTGTTGTACTGTAACCATCCGATCACTGCATTCTATTGGGTGATCAAGAAAGGGGTTGACCCATCAATTTGAAAGTCTCCCAACTGCTTATGATCTTGACCCGTAGGTCTGGCTCTTTGGTCGGTGCAGGTAACTTCAAGAGGATTGTCTACAGTTCGTAATTCTCTACGGTCTACACGGACTTATTACAGCCACAAACCTGGGTGTTATTTGACTGAAGTTTGAAATTCAAATCTTGAGGGTGAAAAACTACCGATATTCGTGGCTGTTATGAGCATATTCCTGACTGTAGAGGATTTTGATCTGTAGACGATCCTCCCTCCTGGCAGTTCCTTCTTAACAACCAGTGTGTCGGCAGCCTTTAGATGCTATGTGTTAAGAGTCAGTACACACAAACGGGGTGTGTATATTCCACTTGGAAGAAAAGTTCTGTCCCTAAATTTGTCACTCCCTCACATCACATCACAGATTGATGACACATGATGTTTTTTGGAATTTGGTGTCTTTATTTAGGTAACTACATTTTCATTTGAACACTTTTTTTACATTTTTAACCCTATACACCTTTTTTGATGTTTGTTTGAACTGGAAAAAAATATATAAAAGGTAAAAATTTGTAAGGTAAAAGGACGATCCCAGCTCAGCTTAGGATCCTCACATGAAGGCAAAGTTCAAGCGTGGCTTGGCTCAAACTCGTAAAAGTAAGCTCGACTCAACAGTAAAAAAAAAAAAACAGACAAAGCAGTGTAACTTATGGCCCATTTGTTGTTTGAAAAACCTAGATTTGGGATCGTATGCAATAATATAGAAGAAGAAAACAAAACAAACAACAATCACACCCAAAGAAGTAGACAATTTTTGTGGTTCATCTTGAAGCCTTTGTCCATGGGAGAAAACGGCAAGAGAGATTTCACTATGATCATAAACAAAGATTACAATGAATAGTGTGGCTTTTTTCTCTTCCAAAAATCCCTCTTCAAGCTCTAGAGAAGAAGCCCACAAAAAATCATCTTTTATAGTTGACTTACACCCACCAAGAAACCCTACTTAGCATGGGTTTTCAACTCCTTAAAATAACCCAAGAAGGAAAACATCATTTATTTTGGTTGTCTAGATGAGAGTCGTGTGAATTCATACCACTAACTTAATATATCTTCACCTTAGCTTGAATTCAACCAAGTTATATAGTATAGAAAACTCTACTCCCATCTTCTCCACACAATCCCGAATGGTAACTCTACATACTGCGAACACCAATCAAATATAAGCAATGCTTGACCTTGAATACTTAAAGTGACTTGGTCGTCTTATCTACTGGATTATCATCTGTGTCAATCTTTTTAACAATGATTTAACAATACGAAATGATCTCACGTATGAAGTGATATATGATGCCGATGTGCTTAGTCACCTCGTGATATCTTTGATTTTTAGTCAAATGTATAGTACTTTGATTATCACAATGTATATTAGTCAAACATTGCTCTAGGCCTAGCTCGTCAAGTAAACTTTTCAACCAAATAGCCTCCTTTATTGCCTCAGTCACTACCATACACTCCATCTCAGTAGTTGACAAAGTAGCTATAGTCTTTAATGTTGCTTTCCAAATTACTTTGCAACTAAAGAGAATGAAAACATAACTTGTCAGTGATCTCTTGTCATGATTATTTGTATAATCAAAATCCACAAATCTAACTACACAACCATCAAGTCCACCTGTTTTGTCAAGCACCAATCCAACATCTATAGTACTTCTCAAACGCCAAAGTATCCATTTTATTGTCTATCAGTGTGACTTCTCTGAATGTTCCATATACCTATTCACAACACTAATAGCATGTAAAATGTCAAGACGAGTTCAAACCATAATACATGATGCTCCCAATTATATTAGTATACAGGTTTGAACGTGAAACATGTACACCTTTTCTTCCTCAGTCTATGGTAACAAGTTTATAAAAAGTTTGAAGTGATTTGCAAGTAGAGTACACACGGGTTTAGAATATCCTACTTTCCAAAGAGTTCAAATACTTTCCTGAAGTAGTTCTTCTAAGACAAGTATAATTTTCCTACTTTTATATCCTTACGAATCTCCATGCCCAAAATCTTCTTTGCTACCCCTAAATCTTTCATCTCAAATTCACCACTAAGCTGAGCTTTTTACCTATTAATCTTAAACATGTTATTAGTAACAAAAAGCATGTCTTCAACATATATTAACAAGTACAAAAAATAACCATCTAGTATCGATTTAAAGTAAACACAACTATCATACTGACTTCTAAAAAATTTATGTACAAGCATGAAAGTATCGAACCATTTATACCACTATCTAGGCGATTGTTTTAAGTCATACAAAAACTTTTTTAACAAGCAAACACAATATTTCTTACCAAAGACGATGAACCCCTTTGACTGATGCATATAAATATGTTCTTCAAACTCACCATACAAAAACGTCTTGTTAAGATCAAGTTCTAAATCAAACATGGAAACCATGGCAAGCAACACGTATATAGAACTATGTTTTACAACTTGTGAGAATACCTTATTGAAGTCCACACCTTTTTTCTGACCATAACCTTATGCAACCAAGAATGCCTTGTATTATATATCATCAACACCTGGTATTCTTTCTTTTCTCTTGTAAACCCATTTGTAGCCAACCATCCTTTTTTTTTTTTTTTGTAGGCAATTTTAAAATCTCTCAAGTCTAATTCTTATAGAGAGATTCAATCTCCTTATTCATAACAACTACCCACTGTGTAGACTCACTATTTGTGATAACTTTACAATATGTAAAAGGCTCCTAACACTCAATAATCTTTGTCATAGAAAATATATAAGAAACCATCTCTGTATAGCTACTATACCTATGAGGTGGTCTTATCTCTTTTCATTGTCTCCTAGTTGCAATATTGTATTATTGTTCATCTTGTGCATCCTCATCCTCATTAGGATCTTGCTCCTCTTCCTCAATGGACTGAACGAAAGTACCATCTTGATTATTCCCTTAAGTGTAATTCTTAAGGTCCACTTGCTTACTAACTCCACGATCCCTATCTGCATCAACACTCTCCTTTCTCGGATTAAGCATGATAGACTCATCAAAAGTTACATCTCTTCTAATAATAAACTTGTGTGAATTAGAATCAGGGCACCACAACATGTATCATTTCAACCTAGATCCATAACCCAAGAAAATAAACCTTTTAGCTCTAGGTTCAAGCTTACCTTCATTTATAAGAATGTCGGTAAGACAATAAAAAATCATTAAGTTATAATAATTCATAGGAGTTCTAGACCATGCCTCCTAGGCATCTTACATTCAAAAACAGTCGATGGAGACTTGTTCACCAAGTAGCAAGCTATAGAAACTGCCTCAGCCCAAAATTCCTTTTCAAGTCCAATATTAGAGAGCATACAACGATCTCTCTCAAGGAGTGTCTTGTTCATGCATTCTGCCACATCATCCTACTATAGTGTGTGTCTAACTGTGTGATGCCTCACAATCCCCTCATCCTTACAAAATTTGTTGAACTTACTTAAACAAAACTCCAAACCATTGTTAATTCTCAATCTTTTAATCTTCTTGCATGTCTATTGCTTAATCATAATCTTCTATTACTTGAAGTTGAGAAAGACTTCATCTGTATGCTTCAAACTAAATACCCAGACCTTCCTTGAGTAATCATTAATGAAAGTCAATAAATAACAAGAACCACCCTTTAAAGGAACCCTATATGGGACCTAAAGATCAGAGTGGATATAATCCACTGAACTCTTGGTCTTGTGAACAATTAAACTGAACTTCACCTTACATTACTTCTCGAAGATACAATGCTCACAAAAATCCAATTTTCTTTTTCCCTGACCACACAACAAGTCTTTCCTCCTCAACTCTATTATATATCTCTCACTCATATGGCCTAAACTTATATGGCATAAATGGTAATGTCAAAATCTAAATCAGTAGATGATGATACCATAGTTGCACCTAAAACCATGCTTCCCTAAAGCATATACAAATTACAATTTCATTGTCTCTTCATAACCACCAAAACACATTTCAACACCCTCATAATTCCATATTCAACAGTACACCTACAACCATTGGAGTTAAAAGCGTCTAAAGAAATAAGGTTTTTGTTCAATTATGATACGTGTCGAATATCAATCAAGATCCTAAATATTTTATCTTGCATCTTAATCTAAACTATTCTAATCCCTATAGTTTTACAAAGCATATTATTCCCCTTCAAAACTGTACTATCGTTCACCTCCTTATTGGTTGTAAATCAATCTTAATTTGGGTACATATCATAAGAATAACCCAAGTCAAGTATATGTTCCTCATATTTATATGCATTATAATGAGTAACTGACAAAACATTTTCAGAACCATCAGATGAATTTTCCTTTGCAATGCAAACAACTTCCTTCTCCATTTTCTCTTTGAGAATTGGACAATCACACCTGAAAATGCCTTGGCTTATGACAATAATGGCACTTTCCCTTTTTTGATCTAGATTTAAATCTAGATTGACCTTTATCACTTTTAGAACATTTTTCTTTTATTTTTTCTCTCGCAAACAGACTTTCCGTCTACCCTTTTATCTTTTCCAAACACCTTCATCAATTCCTTAGAATGCAAGGATGTCTTGACATTCTCCATAGAGATAATATTCTTTCTATAGAGTAAAATTGTAACAAAGTGTTCATATGATGTAAGTAAAGAGTACAAAATAATAATGGTTGAGCTTCATCATCAATCTTGATATCAATATTTTTTAAATCCATAATATTTTTATTGAATTCATCAAGATGGGCTTTCAGAGACATACATTCTCGCATCCTCAATGTATAAAGGCGTTGTTTTAAATACAACCTATTCACGGGAGACTTGGTCATGTATAGGCTCTCCAACTTGAGTCACTGCCTTACCATAGACACCTTATTTGCAACCACTCACAACACCTCATCGGCCAAGCACAACTAAATTATGTTAAGTGTCTTGATGTCAAGTTCCTCTATCGTCTTTTGACATTATCGTAGGGAGTTTTTCCTTCCACAACAAAGCTTTAGACTGTCTCTATTGAACCAATAGCGCACGCATTTTCATGCGCCAGAAACTAAAGTTGTTTTTCCTGTTGAATTTTTCTATTTCATACTTTTCCACCATGTCAAAGAGAAAACCCCAATCGCAACCTAGGGCTCTGATACCAGTTTGTTGTGTGGAAAACCTGAATTTAAGATTGTATACAACAAAATAGTAGATAGAAAAATAACACAAAAGAAGACAATTTACATGGTTCGGCTTGAAGCCTGCGTCCACAGGCAAAAACAACGAGAGCGATTTCACTATGATAAAAAAAAAAAAAAAAAAACAGAGATTACAATGAATAGTGTGACTCTTTTATCTTTCAAAAACCCCTCTTCAAGCTCTAGAGAAGAAGCCCACAAAAAATCGGCATGGATTTTGTCTGCTCCTTACGAACGCCTTTAGGTCCGCTAGGTGTCAGGGAGCGGATACATCAACGCCAAAAAATGATTTACACTTATGAGGGGCTGCTTTTCATTTTTCAGTGCAGGTGTTTCCTCTCCCAATGGACCTAAAGGCATTCGTAAGGAGCGGTCAAAATCCACAGCCACAAAAAGTCACCTTTTATAGATGACTTATACCTACCAAGAAACCCTACTTAACATAGGTTTTAGACTCCCTAAAATAACCAAAGAAAGAAAATGTCATTTATTTTGGTTGTCTCGGTGAAATTCATGTGAAATCATGCCACCGACTTAACACCATTAACCCAATTTGTCTTGTTTTGAACAGAACTACTCTCTCTCTCCCTCTCTCCCTCTCTCTCTTTCTTATATATATATTAACAAAAAAACTTTTAGCAAACTGAGCTTAGTGAAGCTCAAATCAAAGCTCGGGCTCAAGCTCGGCTTGTTGCCACCCATAGTTTTAACCCTATACACCCTAGGACAAGGGGAATAGGAAAACTTGGGAAGAGAACATTTGCTCCTTTTCATCCCTTGTATTCTGCCACAAGAGCATGAATCACGACTTTCTTTTTCATTTTCCTTTTTTGTTTTTTTATAACTAAAGACTTTCTATGGTTCATTTGTTTTCAAATTTCAAAAGTTTGGAGCTTTAGAAGGCCTACCATTTTGTATGGAGGGAAGAAGGGATATCACCTGTCGTCACACAGACGTCCTCAAAACTAAAAATAAAAAAGAAGATATTTTATTCTTGCAAGTAAGATAACGTAAGGCGGCCCACCACTGCTTTTTCTTTATCTTTTTCTTTTTCGTTTTTTCTATGGCAAATTTATAACAAATGTATGATTCCAGAAAGAAATAAAAAAAATGCAATGGTGGGTAAAAGCTTTCCCATAATGAATATATCTGCGCCAGAATCTCATTCCAACCCAGTAAATCTATTTTCAGCTTTTATACCCAAATGGCCACCTACAACTTCCCAAAATGAGAATGCTCACATTTAACACAAAAGCCCTTTGTTTACAATTAGATACCCTTTTAAAAAACCAAACTACCAAAAGGACCCATTTATCCTAAGAAAAAATATAAGTGAATTTCAGTATTTTTGCTTTGGTAATTAAAGAATATAGATGAGCATGAAAGATGGAGTGATATGGTAGAGTAGGATTTGTGTAGCCAACCAAACAGTTGCGATAATAATTTGTTGAGTTGAATTGCAGAACTCTAAATGTTCACAGCTATCAATAAATGATTCTAAATGACAAATGTGTACCTTCACAGCCAATTGATGGATATATTCTATGTTTTATTTCAAGATCTAGTTATAAGTTAGAGGGTTTATTTCATATGTCAACTTTGAGTTTGTTGTGTTGACGTCTGCCATTCCCCCACTGTGGGGCCGCCTATGATGCTGCAGTGGGCCCAAGTGATCCTATCAAAATAAAAAATAAAAAATAAAAAATCCATCAAATATCAAATGACCCCCCCATAGATTAGATACGACAACTAAGAAAGTGCCTATAGTTGGAATGACATTAGGGCTGACACATCAGCACCGAAAAAGTGATATACACTTTTTTGGAGGATGTTTTTCACTTTTTGGTACTATATATCAACCCAATGTCGTTCCAACCTTAGCCGCTCTCTACGTTGTCCTACCAAATCCAGAGCACCCCTAGACTTCAAAGAGTCCAGTGTCGATGAGGCTCAGCTAACATAACACCAAGTGATAAAAAGATTACTTACTACATGGAAAGAAACTGCAAAGGATTAGGTACAACAACTCAGAGAGTCTCTAAAGTTGGAATGACATCAGGGCTGATACATCAATTCCAAAAAAGTAAAAAAAATCCCCCAAAAAAGTGTAAGTCACTTTTTCAATGCTGATGTGTCAGCCCTAATGTCATTCCAACTGTAGCCACTCTCTAAGTTGTCCTACAGAATCCAAGCTCGAAACCATAGCGAATAAGTAAATTTTGGTTGTTTTTTTGTTTTTTGGATGAGGCTTAAAAAGAAATTAACACCAAGTGATAAAAGTACATGTATGAGGCTCAATAAGTAAAATTTGGTTGTTGGTTTTTTTAATTTTTTAGTACGGTATTTAGTTGATGTTATTTATAAGGAAAGTGGTATTCTTGATTACCCATTTGCTTAAAATTCAAATTGGTATTGTCCATATTCATGAAAGACGGGGCATTCTAGTCATCCTATAAAAGAAGAGAGAATAAGAATCTAAAACTATTTTTGTACGAATTATTGACTGATGATAAAAATCACGTGCATGCTGGTATACAGATCTTTTTTACACAAATAAAGGGCCCTGAAGCCTCCCCCAAAAGGACAGTGTTACATTGAGATGGCAGTAGAGACAGACCTCTACACGTTCAAATCATTTTTCACTCTTTTGGTCTTTTTGAATGTAAATAGAATGGCCTTTTCGCCCGCTTTGTATGGGTTGATTTTTACAATTTTCAAAGGCTGCCTTAAAAATACAAGAATTTCAAAAGAAAATTCAATAGAACTCTTTAATTCAAACTAGTTTACCTTTTTAATCTGAAAGGCAGTACTCTTAACATTTTATTTCTTTCTCTTTTTTCCTGTTTGAGGACTTACATTTCAACGACCAACAGTTTCAAACTGAAAAGGGAAATAACCCATGTAGAAAATCAGTTAAAATAAAATGGTTGAGAACCAGGCTTGTTTCTTTTTCTTATTAAACTGTAGAGGTGGATGAATAGCCACTACTTCTTAAATTTTGGGGGAATAGGCACCACATATTCAGATAAAAATATATACTAACTGACAGCCAAAGAACAAAAATAAAAACTACATAAAAAATAATACCCAAAAAAAAAAAAAAAGGAAGTGCATTAATTCCCATTCAAACTACTACATATAAAATTGAGATAATCCACATAAAGTATATTCTATTTGAAGTTTAGACACCCAAAAAGAGTTTGAATTTCTCCCTTTCTCACTCTTTCTCTTCTAATTTTACATGGGTAAAAACTAAAATGACTACTCACTAGGAACTGATGAGGAGGGTATAGACATCCTCATCTCCATTACTTTCTTGTGAGAGTTAGAGTGCTTATAGCTCACAAAAGTGGGACTCTTGGCAGGCCTATACTCGGGAAGCAACCTACCCGACTTGAACCTCACCCCACATGCATTACACAATGTTTTGGGACCCAAAGGACCTGCCCTCCACTGTGGGGTCTTTTGTGCTAGACAGTGGGTGCACCTTCTAGGCTGCCCAAGACTACCCTCCAAGATGCCCATGCTTCCAGAGCTGTCCTTGAACACCATCTTCTCCTCTACTTTCTCCTCTTCATCTCTGCTGCTATTCTCCTTTTTGGGTACAATGAGTTCACTGTCAGCTAACCAATAAGCTTGGTCTAGTAAAGGAGGGTCTGAGGTGCTCTCATGGATAGCTTGGTTTTGTGGGTCTAGATGAGATGGAATGCTTGAAGGGTTTGCTGTGGCTCTTTTTCTTTTGCTTCTCGCCTTGCCTGGGATTACAAACTCTTGTAGAGATGGGTTTAGGTGGGTTTTTTGTGAGGGTTTTGAGGCTTCTGAGGTTTGGTTGTTTTGGACATTTGTAGGTACTGGTATAAAGTTTCCATTGCTGGATAAGCAGTCTTCTACAAAGATTGAGAGCCATTCTAAGTTAACATCACCTTCCTGCATTTAAATTAAAAGATATGTAGTTAAAAAAAAAAAAATACAAATCCATTGATATCAGTAAAGAGAAACTAATGAAAATGTCAGACAAACATAACTACATTAGAAAAAAAAAATGAAAATAATACATAAGAGAGTAAAATATCCTAAAAGGGACACAAAGAAACACAAAAAATATAATCTGTTTAAGAAGTACAAATAGATATCTCAAAGAGAAATTCAAGAAAAC
>JAOXJP010185608.1:0-12370 GCA_025762735.1 Platanus orientalis
GGTGGAGGGTCTTTTAGCGATGAAGAAGCCACATCTGTCAATTTGGAGGACACTTAGCTTTTATGTACTTTTTTTTTAGGTTCAATTGTTTTTGTACAAAGAGTCTTTCATTATTTATGAACTTTGTAACATTGAATATATCTCCATTCATATTTTCGAATGAGTTTTCACATTCTTTAGAATCTTAAGATTAGTCTGATTTTAATTATAGTGATGATGATGAAGATTACTCTCCAATGTTGCATGTTTCTTTTCTTTTCTTTAATTTATTTGGTACAAGATAAGTGATTTTAACCTTCAAACTGATTTTAATTCTCTTTAGTTCTATCTAAAATACGTAAACCATGCTCCAAAAATCAATAATTAACTTTGTAAATAACACCTTCCCTTCATTCTAATTTCATTTATTTTTTCCCTTAAAATTCTTTTTTTTTCATATAATTTTTTTTCTATGTTATAATTCAAGGAGGTTTATATATATATATATATATATATATATATATATATGGTTCAATTTATTTCATTTTTTGGTTAATAATATATTCACTTTATTTTTAAAAATTTTCATATTATTTGTTTGAAAAATGTTTTATTTATTATTCACTAATTTTATTTCTTAAAATCTTTAATGATTTTCAATTATTTATTTATTTTACATTTTTATTTATTATTTAAGTTTTTTTCCATGCTTGCACGGTTCATTTGCTAGTATATATATTAAAACAATAGCCTCACGCCCCTTTCTCTCTCATCCCGTGGATGCTTTATCTAAATTTTTGTTTTTACATCCCCAAAAGCCTTCTATCTAACCATAGTACTCTTATACGTCTCTCTCTCCCAAATCCTAAAATCTCTCCATCTTCCTCTATCACATAATTTTTTTGAACCGTTTTAAGCAACTTCAATATTATTTTTTTCCTAAAATCTCTCATTCAAATAAATAAAGCCACTTCATATTGATAACTTTATATTTTCCTAAAACTGCTCTCTTTAATAACCAAAACTTACTTTATTGTTCCTTTTCCGAAAATCGATCTAGGTTTTGGATTGTGCAAGAAGATACCGAATGCTCACTAATGCACACTGACATGGCCATGCTTTTTCCTATCCCAAAAAAAAGATTCTAATTGACATATATATAAGCAATCATAAAGAATATTACCATCTAAGGCTACGCAATGGCATGTGCTAACCATCTAGCAACCTTTTTGGGTTAGGGTGTTGTGGGGTTGTCTCCTAGGTTAGCTTTGCTTTAACTAATGCTTGTAATGGCTTTTGATATATGGGCCCATGGGGTCATATAATGGAGGAAATAGATTAGGTGGAATCATAGGTTGTGGGGTCGAGCCTCCTAGGTTAGCTATGCCTAATTAATGTTTGGAAATTGTGCTTTATGGTGTGTGGGGTGTGCTGAGCCCCTGAGCAAGATAAACCCAGTACATGGGACTTGTTTAAGTTTAATTTTATAGTATAGTGTTACGGTCCAATAGAGTTTCTGCTTACAACAAAAATGATATCATTGTTAATCTCAAAATCATCATATGACAATCATGGGTTATGTGTGCATAAAATTAGCGTTACCAGGAAAACAAAGTTAGACGTTGAATCATATCTATTGTAAATGGAGAGATTTTGTTTCAATTCCAATAAAACATGAGTAATTCAATTAATATATGGGGAAAAAAGAAGGGTGTTTACATAAATATAAAAATTATGATTATTTAGATAAAATGGGGCAGGGGTTAGATGAAATTTCAAACTCCCACCCATTTTATTCCAAATGAAGTCAC
This sequence comes from Platanus orientalis, assembly GCA_025762735.1. Classification (NCBI taxonomy): domain Eukaryota; kingdom Viridiplantae; phylum Streptophyta; class Magnoliopsida; order Proteales; family Platanaceae; genus Platanus; species Platanus orientalis. The sequence goes on from JAOXJP010185608.1 coordinate 1,791, forward strand.
CTTGTGCCCTGGATTCCAAATCCTGGACAGAAAATTTGCTCCTGTATTCGATATCAAGTTGATCCTAAAAACAATTGAAATAAAAATAGAACGTATAGTTACCTTAGAAATGCCATGTCCTAAATGGAGGCAAGTTAAGAGACGATCAAGTGTTAAGAAGTATTGTCTTTAGCATTTCTCTAACTAAAATGCATTTCAACAATTTAACAAAGAGGGCATGATTTTACATTTTAAAACAGGAAAGGATGTTCTGTCTAGGATTTGCTGTCCAGGACACCAGGACCATCATATGGAATAAAATGGATGGTTGGTGCATTTTTTGAATATGGAATATGCATGTTATTCCATAAGACAGCCCTCGTGAATTCTGGACCACAGCAAATCTTCGACATAACAGCCTTTCCCTTTTCAAAACCATATGTTAAAACTCAGGAAGCAAAATAGCATCCCCACCAATCGCATGCAAAATATCAATTTTGTTCCTAAAAAAGATGTTTCAAATTGGTAGGACTGACAAAATGGAAGGGAGTTCTATTTATTGGGCCCACCTAGGAAGGAACACAAGGCCGTCATCATCAACCATCAATTCTAAAGGAGATACCCAGATCATGTAATGGACCCCACTTTGACTGATAGGTTCCACCCAAGAGGTGGTTCATTGAAGAGAGGGTCCAAAAAACCAAAAGCCATCAAATTGTTTGATATGCTTGTTCCTTTTCCGGGTGCGGATCCTCTGCCACCTTATGACTGGTTAAGGTCTAGTCTAATAGGTTGCCCGACATGATTGATAGAAAGAAACGACCATCATCTTTCAGAAATTCTAATTGGCTTTTTTCTACCGATTGTGTCATGTCACTGTTAGATAGGACCTCAACATGTCATAAGACGGCAGGAGAGATGCTTTCTCATGAAGAACCCAACAAATATTCTCCGATGAGAAAGTGTCTCGTGTATATGGTCAATTATATGCTGACACATGTTTGCGTTAGGATAGAAACGTTCAAAAAAGTGTTTAATGTTTCAATCAATGGCACGCCGGCAGAGGCTTGTGTCATCACAACACAGTCATTAAGAAGGTAAAACATAGCAAAGCAGAATTAATTTACCCCAAAATTTTTTTTAAAAAAAAGCAAAGCAGTAGCCAAAAAAAAAAAACTTCCAAAAAACAGAAAAGAATTCAATTTCATTCACACATGAATACGAGGATGTCTGTATATTTACGGGGATTGATAGCTCTTCTTCATTGATCGCTCCAATTAAAATGTTAATTAACAACCATACATAGAGTGACTAAATAACTAGCTTCCTTTAACCAAGTAATATTAGGGAGACCAGTCTCAAAGCGGATTTATGGAGCGACCATGAAGCACCAAGGTGCCGGGTGATGCGTGGGTGAAAAAAGTGAACCATTGTTGGGTGTTTTTTTTCAGTTTTTTCAGCCACGTGTTTCCTGACACCCTGTTACTTGGTCGCTCCATGAAATCTGCTTTGACCTAGTCTAGCATTTTTTTGTTCATCCATGCACGTCAATAAAAGGCATTAGGTGCGTCATGGGCAGCGTCTAATGGATAAAAACACTAGCAGGACCTAGTAGACCTAGTGTAGTATTTTTTGTGTGTCACAGTATGTTTGACTACAGTAAAAAGCTACAGAAAATCTGTTTTAATACTCTCGAGTTCAAGGTAACTCCAGCCTTCATTATTAGCTCCATAGTTATGGTAGGGCCCGGCGGCCTCCACACTGTGGATTGAGCCACCAAATTCAAACAGCCCTCATGTGTCAATTACTCTATGGTGAGGGGACTTGGGAGGACAAACAACTTATGGGCGTAGGAATCCGATGCTGTCTGCTCTTGGACAACCAATAAAACTCAGCGCATGCATCGTTAAAGCGGTTTTCCTGTGGCTTTTTTAACGTAGTCAAACTGTAGCACTTGGGGCGTCAGGTGAGACATCAGTGGAAAAAGTGAAAAACACCGAGTAATGATTCCTTTTTGTTAAGATCGATCTACCTTCTTTATCTCAGAAGAAAATGGGATGCAATAAAATCAACAAGCAAAACGAAAAAAACCACAGCGTTGTAGTAAAAACTTTCACTATTTGTAAACCTTGTCAAAAATGATATATAAATTTTAGAGTATCTTCTTCTTCGCATGCAACCCTATAACGAAACATATAAATACCCTCAAAATCCTAATACATTGTGGATACGGTTCAGATCCGGTCAGGTACGTAAAACCATAAAAATGGGTTAAAAATTTTTTTTCCAGGGGTTCCGCCCCCGGACCCCAAAGGCAAATGATTCACTTTACTCACCTTCGTTCAAAATTTTCTGTATTCAGGTTTTTTTGGATTATATCCAGGTCACATTTGGGTTGATAAAATCTGATGCTAACCCGAATCAAACTTCACACATTACAATTTTTTGTGATAGTTCACTTTTTCTGTTGATGTATCACCTAACATCCCTGGTGCTACAATCTGACATAAAAAGCTACAGGAAATTTGCTTTGGATGCTTCATAACTTGGAAACAACACATGGAACTGGGTACAGAGAATAAAACAGATTTCCTGTAGCCTTTTACTGTACTCAGACTGTAGTGCTACAGTCAGACTACAGTAAAAAAGGCTAGTGGAAATCCACATTATAGAAAGTTTACCACATCCAACCCCCTTCCCAAAACCCTCCAGCACGCTCAAATTAACCACAATAAAAGAACTTTTTATTAGACGATTCTGAAGTGGGTATATTCCTCATTGGGTGCGTTATCCCAAGACAGAGAATCGTTGAAGAAATGGCCCAAGGTTTCACATCACCTCTTATGTGGATATGTGCTGGAATTAGGGGTGGCAATTCGTGTTGGTGGGTTGGGTTCGTGTCGTGTTGAGGTAGGGGTATAAGACTATTTGGCTCAACCCTAAACCGACCCATTTATTAATCGTTTCAAAGCGGGTTGACCTGTTTTGACCCGAAACATGTTTAGGGTCAACCCTAACCCACTTATTTTCGTGTTGGGTCATGTCGGGTTCACGGGTCATGTCAGACATTGCCACCCCTAGTTGGAATCTAGTATTTGGGACAAGTAGAACGAATCCAAGGCATCCCTAATTTGCCATGTGTAATACGTCTTTGGTGGTTCCCCACCTTCTCTACTTGAGACATGTGTCCCATAAGGATGTCAAAGCGTTCTACAAGTCATGTGAGAAGGGAGGAGAAGTCGTCATTGCCCCCTAACATACGTATCTAGCCAAAGGGTTTAAGTTGGAAAATGTGACACGTATATCATTTCTACATAATTAGATAAATGATTTGTGCTTGATAGTTCCTTTAAAATGTATTTACTTTTCTCTTTAACATTGATTACAGTCTTGGTCTTATTAGAACTCTAATTCTTAATTATCAATTTTAATGATGGATATATTGATGGCTACTAAAGATTGTATTGCTCTTTTGGTGATTAATTTCTTTTTGTATTTTGACACTTATCATTTATCTAAAAGGAAAAAGTGGAAAAAAAAGGGAAAAGAAATGAGAAATAATGAAAGGTGAAAAAGTTGGGAGACAATGTGGAGTGGTTCTTGACATCTCTTGGGTGCATCTCGACCCTAATTGCCATATTTTGCAAAAAAAAGATTGTATTGCTCCTTGGATGATTAAAATATTTTTGTATTTTGACACCTACCATTCATGTAAAAGGAAAAAGTGAAAAAAAAATAAAAAGAGAAAAGAAATGAGAGATAATGAAAGGTGAAAAAGTTGGAAGACAATGTGGAGTGGTTCTTGACATCTCTTGGGTGCAACTCGACCCTAATTGAGATATTTTGCAAAAAAGATTGTATTGCTTTTTTGATGATTAAAATATTTTTGTACTTTGACACCTATCATTTATCTAAAAGGAAAAAGTGAAAAAACGAGGAAAGAAATGAGAGATAGTGAAAGGTGAAAAGGTTGGAAGACACTGTAGAGTGGTTCTTGACATCTTTTGGGTGCAACTCAACCGCAATTGTCATATTTTGCAAACACTTGGCTTTTGGCATACATTGTTGATGACATACAGCTAGAGGGAACTATAGCTTTTCTTTACAACAACTAGAGGGCATTATAAAACTGATCCAGACGTTGAGCTGGAACAGGGTTGGATCCTGGTTCAACGACTTGACTAACAAGTGATAGAAAAGCAACTGGTTAATCTAGTTTTGATGGCTTTCCATGCATATCCAATTCTTAAGTTACGTTCTTATTTCCTAGTTTCGCTATGCTTGGTTGGATTTTTATAGCCATAGTTACAGGTAAAGAGTAAGAAATGTAAAATTTAGGGTTGTAGTTATGACCATTGCTTTGGTGGTCGAGGTATTTCTTCTTCTTATGAAACATAATGGACTTTGATACATGGGCAGAAAAAGTAAAACAACCCACCAATGGTCCGCTTTTGTGGTGGCGCACTTTTTTCATTCACGTGTCACCCGGCACCCTGGTGCTTCATGGTCACCCTAGAAAAAAGTGTTAAACGAAATCTACTTTGCCACATCTGATAAAATAGGATGAATTGAAACTGTACCATTTTGTTATGTGATTATTGAGTTTGGTTAACTTGATTAATAAAACAACAAATTTGAAAACATATAATTTGATTACACCAAAATCAACACAAAAACATGTGGATAGACAGTTTTCTATAGTTTCTGGAGTGTATTAATACACCAAAGTCACATTTCTCACATTATAACGTTATACCCCATCCAAAAGAAAAAACATAAAAGTGTCACAATCCTTAATGGCACGTGGTGGGTCCTAGAGCTACATCATCAATTCTGAAAAAAAAAAAAAAAAAAAAAAACCGTGCGTTTTTACCCCTTTGGCTTCAAAATGGGGAGCCCTATCACTTGAGTGGAGTACAAGTTTTTTAATTTGTGGGAAAAGTGAACCGCATGGTAAAGACTGCGTTTTTTTACCCTTTGGCTTCAAAATGGGGAGCCCTATCACTTGAGTGGAGTCCAAGTTTTTTCATTTGTGGTAAAAGTGAACCGCATGGTCAAGACAGTGGGATTTCTTTGTCAAAAAGTAATCCCAATCCTCTTTGAAAAAGGCGATAGTATTGGTAGATGTGAAGTGCCTTGAAGTACCGTACGGCTGCTTAAGACATTCTAAATTATCCAAAAGCTAAGGTGCCTTGCACACTTTGTGGTTTTGGTAGAACGAACAATGTGTTGCGAGTTACATCGATTAAAAACAAGGACGAGTGGCGCCACGCGTCTCGTCCATTACACATGTGTAAGAGTTCAGCAATTACGACCGAACTATAGGGGTAATTTAGTAAAGATATGTTCAGAGGATTATAAAAAGGCTTGAAAATCGCGTCTAGTTTCATTTCCCTCTATCTTTCTTTTTCGATCGTTCTCTTCCCTCAGTCCTCAGCGAGGAGAACGAAGCAAGCACACCTAATATAAGGTTTGTTGCTCAGACATCTACTGCTACAGAGTCATCCTCTTCTCTCGCTCAGATTGTTAAAAGGTAAAGATTTCACCGGTTGCTCAATGGGTTTTTTTACTTTGCTTTGAATTTGGTTTGAAGATGGTTTTTTTTTTTTTTTTTATGAATAAAATTTGTTTTTCTAAATCGGGTTTACATGATTTTCCTCGATAATTGTTTTGACATATCATATATAATCTTGAAAAAGACGAAGTTGTTGCAATTGCATTGTATAAATTAATGACATTAAAAATAAGTATTTCACCTATATAGAGCAGTGGCCTTGAAGAAAGTTCCCAGTAGAATTTGACTTGTATGGCTTCAAGAAGCTGAGGGTTTCACCAAGTACAAGGCCACCATCTGAAGGTTCCTCTTGGAGCAACACTCAACTTGTTTCAATATTAAATTAATCCCACCAAACCAACCAAGTAAAACTATAATAAAACAAGGACCTCCAATCATCGGTGGTATATTCTCCCTCCTATTTTCTTTCAATTTTTAACAATCCCACCCTGTAATTGAAAATCTGAGTCTTTCAATGGACAACTGGTAAGCATTTGTTCCTTATAAGGTTTTTTCATAGCGCTACTACTCAGGAGATCAAACGGCTGTGTTGGATTTTTTCAAAACATCCGTACTAATTTAAGATCTAAAGGATAGTTTAAGTGTATTTGCATTTATAATATCAACTTATGAGTGATTTACACCTATAGGTATTTCCCTCTTCAAATCCTTCCCAGCAAACTCTACAGTATTTACTACCAGAGAAGAGAAAATGGCAATGCGAACTCGTCCTTCTCTCGTTAAAATGGCGATGTGAACATCTTCACACACGGAGTATGTTCTCGATTCTCATCAACCAAGTTCCAAGCTCTGTAAAAGGGTTTGGTTGTTTAATAACCCACGTGTTGCTTTCCCGAAATTCATTCAAAATAACCTGTTATTTATTGTTATTTTATTTTTACAAATTTTCTTTGTTGAAAAATTTTAGATAACGGTAGATGAGCATGGGCTTGATGTTTGATTAATGTTCAGAATCATTTGTTAATCACTAGTTAGAAATGCTTGCAGATGATTGATTTTCTAATGGGTTAGTAGTTTTTGATTGGCTTGCGATGTAATTTCGTCTGTCAAATCGGTAGGGTTTATGTTTCTCTCCATCCAAGACTGTCCACCTATCTCTCCCCGGAGGGTTTGAGGGCCTCCGTCAAGAGCCTAAGTGTAAAGAGCTGTAGCCAAAAGGTCATGTGTTCCCCAAAAAGTGTCTTGTCCGGCGCAGGTGCTTTTAGCTCCACTTTCGCACGCACCTGGGCATCTGTGCGTAATCTGAAGGGACCACCGTTTTAGGCATGGTTGCCTTAGGAGCCTATGCTCACAGACTTGGCTGCCAAGCCCATCTACTCTTCGAGCTTTTAACGAGATGAGCTTGCAGCTGGGTCAGGCTCGTTTAATAATTGAGCTCAAACAAGGCTCGGTTCGGCTTGGTGAGCTTCAAATTAGGTTCAAGCTTGGCTTGGCTCCATGAGCTTCAAACCAAGTTCAAGCTTGGCTCATGTTGAGCCGAGTTAGCTCTGTCCCCAGGCTTGGGAATGGAGAAGATGAGAAAGACAAAAAAAAAAAAAAAAATACTCAAGAGGGTTAAAGCAAAGGGTTAAGGCAAAGGGGTGTTTACAATGGTTTGGACAAGTGAAATAGTCAAAAAGACTTTAGCTGTAAAGGGTAAACAAAGATTTTTATATTTGCTACCATCAGAGATAAAGTGTTTACTAGGGGCTACAATTATGTCTAGGCTTTTATTGTTCACTAGCGCACGGGTCAATCATTTAGTGTCACTCATACTTAAAGAAATAATTAAAAATAATAAATTAATAAGAATAATAAAAAATGATAAATTAAGAGAAATCATTAAAGTAACAAAAATGATAAATTAGAAAGACAAACTAAGTCCATACTTTCCCTCGCTTGTAACGTACATCTATGATGGAAGGAGAAATCATATATTTTGAAGAATGATTGCTGTGTTGACACAAACCTCTAAAAGCATGCCATTAATAGACACATGATGTATTTTTTAATTTGTTGTTTTTTTTTGGCCACCTATTTTTTCAACAGAACACCTTTTTGAACATTTTTTATCCCAAAAAACAACACATCAGTTTATAATTCACCATAGACCCTACTGAAACATTTTCGTCACAAAACATTTTCTTCCATATGGAAAACAAATTTCTCAAAACTAAGGATCTATTTGGGAACCATCCAAATAATGCATTCTGTACATTTTTTGTTCTAAAAATAAATAAATAAATAAATAAAAGAGAAAATGACATTTGGTTACATGGAATGGATTCTTAGAATAGCTCCAAATTTTACATTCTGATAACATTTTTTGGCACTAAAAATAATAGTACCAAAAAACAGAGAATGAATTCTTTGTGTTTGCACGCAAGACTCGATGAACAAACTTACAACCCCTTGACTCCTCACATCTATCATCTATATTGAAGGAAAATCTTCCAAAGAGCTTCAAATGAGAAGACGATAGAAATAACAACTTTCCTAAAACAAAAATTTGTGAATATAAGGGAATTTATCAAAATACCTCTAATACATGAATTTACCTAAATACCTCATATTCTCTCTTTTTATGGATATATTTTGGTGACTATGTTGGAATTGAGCTAAATGATAATTATACCCTTTTTTATGTATTATTGGGTTGTATATATATTCAACTATGCCAAATTCTTGTATCAATCTCAAAAAAATGCATTTTTTGCAATTCGTTGTCAAACAACATTCTATTTCAAAAAATATAAAAAATCGATTCTATATTTAATGTCATCAAATGTTCATCTAATTAAGGAATGACTCCAAAAAAATGAAGAATCTCCAGAATCCATTTTCTTGATTTTGGAAGAGAATCCAGATAATGGTTCCCAAATAGGCCCTAAAACAAACATATAAAAATGACTTCACATATCAACCATAAACATACCTCAAAACCTCAATACAAAATCAAAAATAGGAAAAGAAAAGCAGTTAAAAATGGAGAGAACTTACCCTAATAAACAAAGAGTAGAAACAATAGCTCCACAAAGAATTCCACATATTTTTATACCCCTTAAAATTGAGTGCATGCTTTGTAAACATGTATTGTGAGATCTTCTTGATTGCTTCCACCTAATGAGAGCATTGAATAACCAAAATCAAAGCCAAGTTGCTTATAAATACTTGAAACCCTTTCTTTTACATAATCACTAGTAGTGACCCGCATGGCCAATTGGTTAGAACTATATTTGCTTAAATAAAATATAGTTAATAAAAGATAAAAATAATTAAAATAAAATATAAAATTAAAATATTTAAAAAATTAGTTAATGAGAGTATCTACAAAAATAATTGTGAGGACCATTCAAAGCACTTAAAACAATATAGAAGCATGGTAAGCCATATCAACAACTACAATCCCAATGTTCCATATCAACAACACTTATGGGATCACAATGAACCTCAAATTTCCTATCAAGTAATGTAATGACATATGATTGGATAACTTATGTTATAAAAGAAAATTGATTCAAGAGTCATGTAAAGATACAGGTGTCATTAAACTCATCAATTCCCATAAGATAAAATAAAAATATTGAGAATCCATTATTGTTTAATTGATTTTTATCTTCCTTTATTTTGGTTAAAGAGCCAAATCAAGCATAATGAAAGGTAGGAACACCCCAAAAACACCTAAATGAATCAAATAACTTTAATTTTTTAGGTATTTCAAAATATTTTTTGGAGTATTTTTTTATTTAAACTCCATCAAATACCTAATTCATGCAGCTACCTTGACTCCCTCCATAGTGCATTGCATTAAATCAAGAATATTTATTAAATTCTGTTAGCTCTTATACTAAATTTTGATAATCCTGAAAACAATTAAAAAAGAATATTAATTCAAGAAAATATTGAGATTTAGCAAACTCCAAGTTGATTAAGATCACTCAAAATTGATCCACTTTGTCAAAATAATTCTAAAACACTAAAATTGTATTTCCAAATACTAAAATTGATATGAAATGGATAGTCTTTGAGACACTCGCTTTTATTGATACCTAAGCTAGTGGTATTCCTTAAAATAAGAAAATAATCACAATTTGTTATTTGTTTGCTTTAGTTAAATAATTTAAATAAAAACAAATGTAAAATAAAATCTTCTCACATTTGTTAATATCATCTCCTAAAGGAAAAAAAAAAAAAAAAAGACTTTTTTTGACATAGCCCTGGTTTTTACAAATCATTTGATTTTGGGGCTCAAGAGAAAAATAGTAGGGGAGGGAACTAACCTGTTGTTTATGTGTTATAAAGATCAATTCCTCTTCAATATATTAAATTCTAAAAAAGTTAATAGAAATCTACAAAAAGATTGAGAGAAACTAAAATTTAGAAAGAGATAAATTGATAGAAGAGATTATTTAGGTGAAAAGAGAAGAGATGTCCACGTGGAGGTTTAAAACAAAAAGCTTTAGAGGCATTTTGTTTGTTTGTTTTTTTCTTTTTGTTTTTAGAAAAGCGTAGGGATGTTTAAAAGAAGGATGAAGTTTTGAGAAATGGGATTGATGGTTAATTTAAAGAAAAATTTCATGGAACGGTTTTTGAGAGAGATTTTAGGAATTGAGATTTATTGTTAGAAAGATAATTTATGAATTTAAAATAAACATTTTGAGAAAAATCTATTCTTAATTAATTGCAATTGATTGTTATTAGAAAGCTTAATAAATTAACATTTTTTAAAAGAGAATAAATAAATGTATTACATCAAGATATAAATAAGTGATTTAGCCCCCCCCCCTCCCCCCCAAAAAAAAAAGAAAAAAGAAAGAAAGAGAGATAAAGAGAAATTATAGGAGAGATAATTAATTAATTATTAAAAATAGATATTAATAAATTTTATGGAAGAAGTCAAGAAAGTTTTAAGAGAGAAAAATTTTAGGAGAGGTTAGTTAATTATTAATTAAAGATATACTTTAAATATTTAAAAGGTAAGCTAATAAAGAAATGAAAGAGACAATGAGGAGGTGCCACATGGGGCTTAAGGTTACCATTTAGAGGG
>JAOXJP010185619.1:0-12370 GCA_025762735.1 Platanus orientalis
GAACCTTGGGTCTTTAAGTCATTAAACCTAGGCAGTCTTGGGAACGGATGATCATTGGCTTCAAGTGATGGTGCTCGACTTCCTTCTTGGAAACCAATACTTGATGATTATAGACATGACTCAAAGTATGCAATGTGCTCATGCCATGCTTAATCTACTAGTCCATGTATTTTATATACTATGGAATTGACAATATACATCAACAACATTTAACTCTTATAAAGATAATCTTACTTGACCTTCATAATGTTAAGAAAAACAAATGATAAAGGAAAAATATGGTCTTTTATTTCATTAAAAGTTCTTACATCCTCCCCACTACATCATTTTGGTAAGGCAGAAATGAGACATTGACATAAACCCTCTTTTTTGGTTAGGGAAGATCAGATTTGATTGCCTCATTTTACGAACTCTTCTCGAAGATGATCTATGTTGGAAGAGATGGCAGAAATCTTTGATTCTAGAGCACTCCCTTTTGCTGTTCTCATTTCTTGGGTAGCCTTGAGAGCCTCGATTTAGACCTGCACCCTTGCCTGTTCCTCCTGGGCACTGGCTAAGGCATTGTCAATACTGGTCACCAAATCAGAAACCTGGTCTAGCTTCCCTATCAAGGTCTTCTTCTCGGCCTTGGCAACATCCAAGTTAGCTTGAACCTCAGTATTACTCTTGATACTTGTGAGTTCCTATATTAGTATCGATTACTTCATCAGAGACACAAAATACATTTCTATCCCTTGTCGAAACCCATCATTTTGAATGTGGATCTCTATGTCTTTGGCCAAGGCTTCCAACACTTCATCTCAAGTACTTGTAAGATTAGGCGACGAAGGGGCTAGGGTTGCTATATGTGCAAGCAGCTCTTGACAAATCATGCATGCTAAGGTAATTTTGGAAGAGCGTCTGAGGGCACTAGTCATGCTCATAATTTCATCTGGGCAAGTAAAACAAGAAAATCGTTAGCAAGGGTGTATGGGAATGTGTTCCATGATAAATACGGGAGTTTACCAGGACCCATTAGGGGAACTTCAATAACATTCTGCCTTGTAGGGAGGGCTTCCTCAGCAGTTGCATTAAAACATAAAAGAAAAGTTCAGTACATGGGAAGACACAAATAATATGGAAGGGAATAGTGCACATACCTTTCTTAGAAGTTATTTCATCATAAGGAATGTCTTCATCAACTATCGGCTTCCCTTGGAGCAGGTCTTCTTTCTTGGCCATCTCTACAACTGGTGTTTTACCAGCCATGATGTTGTCTCCCTTAGTAGCTTAGGTCGAAAGAATGGCAAGAGCATCTTTAGTAGGAAGAGATGCGGATTCATCAATCATGCCAACACCCTTATCTCGGAACTCATCAACTTCAGGGGGGCTATGTGCCTCAGACATCCTCACATCAGTAGGGCCAGAGGGTTCATCATCAATAGGAACCTCCTTATCAGTACCTTAGGCAACCTGGTCATTTGTCCCAGCGATGGTTGGAATCAACTCATTAGGACTTTTGCCAGATTCAGCAGCTAATAGAACTCCTTCCCCAGGGTCGTTAGCCCATCCTCTTTCATCTCTATAAGAAATCTCATAATCCACCAGTTCCACATCCCATAGGTTGTGAGATGGCATGAAAAGGCCTATAAAAGCTTCAGGATCCTATAAGGAGTTCACGTCTGTGTTTTCGTAATTTAGTATAGACTCGACTAGGTCTTGTTGTTCCTCAAGGGTAATGATACGATGAACCCTGTCTGCCTGTATAGTCAGAAAATCTATCTTCAGGACACGACGCTCCTCTGCCTCAGCCACTTGAGGGAGATGCTCATCAGTGGTTGAACTCTACATCATAGGGGCCCCGGCTTTGCTAGTCTATTAGTGGAGGCCTGCTAGTAACTAATCGTGAGAATAAAAGAACATTAAAGTGGTAAAAATACTAAAGTCATAAATATACCTGAACATGGTCCCTGGCAGGAGTTGGAGAAGGAGGGTTCCATGGCTCTTGCTCGAAAGGTGTATGGAAAGACCCACCAATTTCTTGATTGCTCGAAGAAGGCCCTGCCTCGGTAACACTTGGGGGCTCACTATCCGAGACTACCCTTTTCCCCTTGAAAGGGACATATAGCGCTTCCCTGGCCGTCTCACGTGATGCAACTAGGGCTTGCTAGATCTGAGCAGCCGATTCTTCTTCATTGTTGGGATCATCACTAAGATGGGTAAACTGATCAATGGCAAGTGAGAACTTGACCGCAAAATAAAATGCCTCATCTTCTCCCAAGCGTTTCTCCACGTTTCCATGAGCAGACTCAGATGTAACAAAGGGTAGGCTCCTTCCCATGGCTGCCAACTCCTTTTTGATGCTTTCTATAAAACTAGGAAGTGAATCGTGAGTCAATGAAGAGATGTCCTAGCTGATGGGGATATATGCTTGAATTTCCTTTATGATACCGGTTACCCTTTCTGAAAATATAATCTAGGAAGTGACCTTCTAAGTTATACCCATTCACAATAGCGACTAAATCTTGCACAGTCACTCCATGCTCCCACAAAACCATAAGCTCTCAGTGAATTACACTACAAATGCCATAAATTTGATGATGGGAGATGTAACGTTGGATACCCGATGGCCCTCTTGATCTTATGGATGCTCTGGGCCTAACAGGAGCAATATCTTGTTCACCTCACTTAGTTGGGCTCTTAGGTACAACCCTTTGTTTAGTAGGAACATGTGAGGGACAATTGAAAGGCTGTACCAAGCCTTGCTCCTGCATTACGGGTAGTATGTTGACCAAACACACTCGGTCTGTAAGAGTCTCGCCCCATGACACGAATTCTGTAGTAAAGGGTATTTTATTTTGCTTTACCCCCTCAGTTTGCCATCGGGGTTTTTTGATAGGATAGCCCTCGATATCTTCAAAATCATCCTCATGAATGGGGGGCATTAGTTCTAGTTCCCTTGCTAGGTCCGGAGAAAAGATTTGTTGGGGTTTTCTTCTTGGTCCACTCTTCCTCTTTGGCTTATAAGGCTGTTCCTCCTCTTCGTCCTCTTCAGTGGCCGAGGGAGATGGTGGAACCGCCTCTTCTTGATGACCCCGTAGCTACTTATGGGATCTTTTGGGCCATTGCATGGCCGATGTCTTTTAGGCCAAAGCCTTATTCTAGGATTTATTGACCGTTATTATAGTACCTTGTCCGTTGTAAAAAATGACACTAGAGTTGGCCCCATCCTCATTATACCTTATTACAGAAAAGAATGAGTTATACCACCATTTGGTATAACGATAATCGAACTGAAGGTCATCTTGCTTAGCCATTTCTTTAGGTATAACCACCTAGCTGCCTGTTCTTAACCTCACAAAAAATAGATATGCCTCCTGAATCCTTTCCAGAGTGTTTAACTTGCCTATTGTCTTCATGCGAGTAGGAAGGGAAACAAGTCCTTGAAAGCAGGAGATTTGGTGAGCAAACCTATATGGATTGTAGGCCTCTACATGGAGGTGGTTATCCCTCCTCTAGGTTAGCTCGCCACTTCTAAGAGAGAAAAAGTATGCCCAAGCCTCTCCCGATAATGACCCATTGTCTTTCAGGATCTAGTTACCAAACAAATGATCAGGGATAAGGATGTGTTTCTGAGTAAAACAAAATAACGTGGCAGGGCACAAGACCATCTCTGCTCTTTGATTCTTTAAAGTATTGATATATGTGATCCTACGAAGATCTCTCTCTCTCCTCTTTGATAAATGGAAGGGAAGTGCAACCCCAACTAAGCGCAAAAATATTGGAGAGGAAAGTATACTAGTTTCTCTCCAATACACCCTTCTCGGAGGCCTGCTTCCACAATGTCTCTTAAACTGCTGTATAGGCAGCAGTGACTGGCGACTGCTAAATTCATGTGTATCCCATCAACAAGGTTAGCAGCAACAATGAACATGTTAGGGCGAATATGCTCACCCACACTACTAGGGAGGGCCCATCCACTCAAAAAGGTTGCATACACCCCAACCAAGAATGCGGGGTTGTTTAGATCAATACTTTGTCGGACATTATCTTTGGTCCACAATAGAGGTTTACCTCTAGTAGACATGCTCGAAGGACCCTGGTTGATACTGCTCAACCAGCTACCATATGAAACGTTGATGTCATTAAACTTAGAGAATATTTGGAACAACCTTCGACACGTGGCAGAAAGTGTATTGAAGTGAGCATTAAAAGGGACGTACTCCTCCGTCAATCTCCCTTCAAAAGGTAAGTGTCTTATGCCTATAAATTACCATAATGAGATCCCCAGCTCGCCATATTGACATAAGAAGGTGTTGGTGTCAGGGCACCACCTTGAAATCGCTTCTGCTACCATCACGTGATGCTTATCAAAACTGCTAATGGATCCACATAGTGCTTCAGCCATTCCCACAACATCTACCTCTGTGCGATATTTACTAAGGCAATCCTCAACAATGACATCCCCTTCTTCAATGGAAGGGAGAAGTATGTCATGAATTGAGTTATCACGGAGAACACGATCATCCAAACAATACCAACCTTTGCAATTCTGTCTAATATAATCAAGAGGACTTGGTGCCTGGTCCGTTATGGGGTCAAGGAATTCAGGGTTAAAAAGGCTTCGACTATGGCCCCATTCATGTGATTGACGAATAGGAGAAATGGAGCTCCCGCAGCATTCACGGTCATGTAAAAGTTTCCTTTTTGGAGCCATGACCCTACAAAGATGGTGAGCCAAAATAAAAAATTAAGTAAATATAAACACTAACATTTTACAGTTTCTTACGCGAGGTGCATTGCTGGTGGTGAATGAGGATTTTTCTCTCTATTCGCGCACACTTTTGCAATAATAAGCATCAACCTCATCATGCTCTATTATGCACGAATGATAAATTTTCAACCCATTTGTGCCAAACATCTTGCCAAGCAAGGAGAACACGAATGGGAGGTGCCTCAACCCATGAGTGAACACAGGGAGACTATTTCTCAACCACTAAGCTAAATATAAAGTGGCGAATGGTTGCTAGAAACATAATCCTCGCCTGAGATGAAGACCGGAATTCCTGGAGGTGCTTTAGAGCACAAAACCACCCAAATAGAGCCAAAACAAACAAGATTCATCTCAAAATCATCCTAGTCATGAGCCTAAGCTATTTCTCTAAATCAAATATGTGCTTGAAGGCTTAAAACTCACCTAGAATCAAAAGAAATTTTTTTGGGTTCAAGAAAGAAAAGGAAGTTCACACAAAGGGTTTCTCACAGTTGAAAATGAAAAAATGGTGATGGAATGATCACCGAGATAAGAGGAGTTGTTGAAGGTTTGAAATCAATGGTTCAAGACAAAATGAATGAAGATTGGAAGTTTCACACAGTTGGTAATGGTGGATTCCAAAGCCTTGTCTTAGATGACTAAGGAAGATGATGAAAAACCCATTTTTATACCTGTGGGGGTAATTTGGTAAGAACACAAGGGATTTGAAGGGCACGCCTATTCATAAGGGTAAAAGCATCATTTCATCCATTATGTGTAGGTAATTGAAGATACATGCACCGCCATCTCTCATTACCCCTCAAAGAGCACAAATCCAAAAATCGTATGCAAATAAGAAAATAAAACTCCATTTGCTCACATGATTAGTAGGCGAATGAGGGATTATTTCCCCACTCGCCATGGTCTTACGGGAAAATGATAAAAACTATTTTCATTCGTCATACCAAAGTTAAATGTTTTCTTTTGGGCATTAGAAAACAAGGTGACTATGATTACTGCTTAATTTTGGCAAAGTATCCAACCTCTGAGAAATTAAAGAATAGGTAAATTCAGATTATTGTAAAGTACAAATTCTTTGCAGTGCACAATATTCACAGACAATCATTTTACTTAGTTTAGAAAGACTTAACAAATGACTATGACTGTTTAGATGAAGCATGAAGGTATGAAACATAGAGAAGAATCAAAATGCATTAATAAGGCCGAAAAGGGATTAGATGTCCATCCATTATGTTCAGAAAAAAAAAGAAAAGAACAAAGAAGAAAACAAAAATCTTCCATCAAAATCAAATGAAAGCTTTAAGTCTGTCTCAGAGGGTTTTAGAGATAGGAGTCTATTATTGGAGAATGCCATCATCATTAGCCCACTTAGCCACTTCTTCAGGGAGGGCTTCATCATTTCCTTTCTCTTGTCTGGTAGTCAAGATAGCTTTGGTTCAAGCAATCAGTTGCATTTTATACTCAACACCACCCTCACTATCTTCCAAGATGGCAATGTAACCATTTAGTTGATAGCAAAGGCGTGCATATTCTGTTTTGATATAATGAAAACGCTCTACTAGCATCTCCAATTCTGCACTCACAAAGCTCTCTAGACGAGTCACCTCCATATGGTTCCAAGTCATATCAACTATCTTCTTCTCTGATTCTTTAATGAGGGCTTTAATATTAGGAGAAGGCTAAGCAAGCCTTAAGGCCTCTTCGGCTTGAGCAATGGTAGTAATAGAGTCTAAAAGAGACTTTATAGTCCTCCTCATTCCAGGATTCTTGAAATACATCTCTACATCATCCAAGTGAGCTAATGCCCTAGCCCGAGTACATGGTAGTGCGATTGCTACAAGGTCTATTTCAGTAAGATCTTGTAGAAGATGGGTTTGGGCTCTACGTGCCTGTATTATGTTATCATGAAAATACTCCAATTCTTCTTCACCATAGTACCATGGTGGCAGGACCTCTTTATCTTTAAAGGAGAGTTTTGCACAATAAGAAAGAGGGTTAGAATTTAAAAATAACCCGAATACTCCTAACAAAGGCACAATACATGATGGGGTAGTGGGCTCTGAGACAGGAACACGCTCTGGACTTAGGATGAGTCCAAATCCCAAGGAATAGTAAGTTTCTATTGATGAAGCAGTTGTTGGTATAGGGATATCTTCCTCAGAGTCTAATGAGTCAATGATGATTGGTACAGGATTAATGAGGCATCTTGATCTTACTGCAGGACTACAACTTGGTCTTATTGTAGGAGTCTGTCTTGGGTTGGTCCAAGACCTAAGTCTCATCTTTCTAGGATGGACATCAACTGGAGGAGCAGAAGATTCACCCCTGTTTATCCTTGAGGATTTTCGTTTGGGTGCCATTACCTGAAAAGAATAAAAGAAATAGAAAATTTCGTAGTATGAAAGATAGTCCATGAATGACATAAATTGTGGGTGAATGAGGATTCAAAATGTCATTTGCACACACTAAATATCTCAAACTCAACTTGCGAATGAAACAAGGAGTCATTTGCAGCCCACTCAAGCAAGCAACTCACCGGATGAACTAGGAGGCCGCGAATGAGTTGTGGAAGATGATAGTCAACCTGAGGATAGTAATTAAAGCTATAAATAGGAAAGAACGGAAGTAGATGGCTTGAATTCCTAAAACTTCTCTAATGATGTTTTCTCGGATTGAACGAAGGTTTTATCTTCCATGAAAGAAAGGATATCAAAATCACAAAGAAAGAGAGACACATCTAATATGATCATTCAAGAGAAAGAAATGATATTAAAATCACAAAGAAAGAGAAACATACCTCATGTGATCAAAGAAAGAACTTACAAAGCTTTGCTGAGAATAAACTCCAAAAAGATGAGCTGGGGAAGAAAAAGAAGGCTTATATGCTTGTAGGGGTATAGCTATCAAAGGACAAGGAATTTGACAAGTCCTGGGAACACATAAAGAAGGTGTATTTACAGGAATAATTGAAATCCATTATTCTTGCCTCAAAAAATGTACCATCTCCTTGCTGCACTTGTAATGCATTTTTTGAGGGGGTAACTATTGAAACCTAAAAAGTGTGAGTGAATGATAAATGAAATTTTCACTTGCCACCGAAGTAGTGGCGAATGGAGTTTTGGATTGTCATTCACCACGTATGATTGGATTTCAGTTATTCACATTCGCCACAAAAGTGTGTGTGAATGGACTGTTCACACTCGCGTATTGCGAAAACCAGTAACTGAAAATTGATCTTATCTCCCCTTAGGAAGGCTATTTTGGATATTCATGACTCTTATGAGTCCCATAGCCATCTAGAAGATTGAGGAAGGTGGATTTTCGCATAGAAGAATCACCTAAATATTTAGGATAAGATTTAAAGAATGACATCTCAATAGAAATGATATGGAAGATATAAAGTTCTCCTCAAACAATAACTCTTCTCTAAACTCATTTTTGTGGTTTATAAATACCTACATGCATGTAGAGAGAAGATAGACAATAGATACCAGGAGGAATGAGAAAGATAGTTGAAGGAGTTTATCACAAGGCAAACTACGTTTATCTCTTGGAGTTCAACAAGCTACCTCTTTTCCAAAAGAGGAGGGAGTACGTTTATTACACCTCTACAACCTCCCCAAGGAAGATACCATAAGGAGCTTGAAGATGAATTAAGTTTCAAATAGGTGAACTTGATGATGAATGAACAAATATAATTCATATACATATATTTGAAATAACATCTCTACCTTTCCCTTCTTCTTCATTTTTATATGATTGCAACTTTATTTTTTTATGCATACCTTAAAGATAATCAGAGGTTGACTGTGTTAAATGGTTGTAATTAACAGGTTTGGCTAACTTGGAGTTTCAGTCCCCACTCATAAAAATAAATAAACTAGCCCCTAAAATGGCTTGGTAATTTGTCCAATGAATTTCGTCTCATACCAAGGCTAAAAATTTGGTGTTACAATTGGTCTTGAAATTCTGTTATAATTAGGAGCAAGAGTGGTGGAAATCATAAGAGATTCACAGTAGTTATAAAACAATTGGCTGGTGAATATAGATGCAATAGTTGGACCTTAATGTCATATTACATGAGGGTTATCCAACTATTAGAAGGATTTGATGATGTAATGTTAAAATTGCTTCCGAGAGAAAATAATATATTGGATAATAAAATGGCTCAAGTTGCATCTGGAATAACCATTGTTTATGAAGATAGACAAAGAACTATAGAAGTTATCAAAAGATCTTTGCCATCAAGATTTGAGTCAAAAGATTGGAGAACTCCTTTCATAAAATACCTATAAGATTTGAGTCAAAAGATTGAAAGGAAAATAAAAATAATGGCATTAAATTATATTTTGCTTGAAGATCAATTATATAGAAAAGGGTTTGATGGACAACTTCTAAGGTGCCTTGGAAAAGAATAGGCAGAAGAAATTGTAATCCAAGTCCATGAAGGAATTTGTGGAGCACACCAAATAGGGATCAAAACAAGATAGTTGCTAAGAAGATATGGGTACTATTGGACAACTATTATGGTTGATTGTATAAAACATGCAAAATCTTGTCAACCATGTCAAAAACATGGACCTATACAAAGAGTCCCTGCACTAGAATTATTTCATATTTTAAAGTCATGGAAATTTAGAGGTTGAGCAATGGATTTAATTAGAAAAATTAATCCTATATCTTCAAATAAACACTGTTATGTCATTGTGACAACTGATTACTTCACAAAATGAGTAGAACAAAACCTACGAAGGAAGTAAATCAAAGTCACATTATTCATTTCATGAAGGAAAGCATTGTTTGTCGTTATGGCTTACCTAAAACTATCACGGCAGACATGGGAACTATGTTTATAGGCCAAGATGTAAAACAATTTACAGAGGATTTTGGAATTCAAATGTTATCCTCCACTCTATATTACACACAAGCTAATGGTCAGGTTGAATTTTTCAATAAAATTTTAAAGGATTTATTGAGAAAGACCATTTAAGAAAAAATAAGACCTTAACATCAAATTCTTCCACAGATCCTATGGACATATAATACATCTAAAAGAACAAGTACTAGTACTAGCCCATATACTCTGACATATGGACATGATGCCATACTAGTCATGGAGATTGTGGTTCCTTCAATAAGAATGACATTCCAAGAAAAGCTAATAGAGGAAGAATTTAATGAAGCCATGATTATGAAGTTAGAAAATGTTGATGAAGTCTGATTAAAAGCCTTAGACATTATGAAAGCAAACAAATAGAAAATGACTAAGGCTTACAACAATAAAGCAAGAGAAAATCTTTTAATGAGGGAGAACTCATTTGGAAAACTATTCTTCCACAAGGCACTAAGGATCATGCCTTTGGAAAATGGTCCCCTATTTAGGAAGGACCATATAAGACATTTCAAGTTCTCCTAGGAGGAGCATATATGTTGCAAGAAACAAATGGATTAGTAATGAAGAAAGAAATCAATGGAAGATATTTAAATAAATATTTTCCCACTAGTTGGGAAAATCGAGAACCCATCACAATATAGTAATGGTAAAAATGCCAAACCAATCCTGTAAAAAGAGATTTCATATATCTAACAGGATTAAAATGAAATCTATTTAAATGAACAAAAGATTCAAATATTGAAAGAAACTTCGATATAAGAATTAAAGTCAATGGTGCAATAGCCAGCACACTCATCATTAACAAAATAAAAGTTTAATGGCCCATGACCAACAAAGTTAAAAATTCTCCTTGAAGAATTTTTGGATGTCAGACCATGATCCTAAAATATGAATTAAATGGTCAGAATATTCTTGCTTCTTTCCTTTCAACTCCTTAATTCTTTCGCCACTTTCTTCTTATTAACCAAAGTAATGGACATTTCATTCTTCAAAACATCCTTCTTTTCTTCGTAGTTATTCAATCACTTTTTATTGGCAAAAATCTCCTTTTGTTTAGCAATCTTCTTGACCTTTAACCTTTGAATCTCTACATCAATCCTGACAAGTTCTTTCTCGGTGCTCTGAGTTAAGGGATTGAACTGCCCTTTGAAATTCTAGTAGACGGGAAGCAATTTGAGATTCTTCGGTAGACAAAGACTATTTTGTGAAGACCTATAGTAATTAATTCTTTCGTAATCTCTAGAGGCAGACAAAATGGCAGATAGTTGGATAGCCAGCTGGTGAATGGGGTTTATAGATCAGAAGTCAGTTCAAATAACTTCTAGATTATATCCACTACTTTCCCCTAGTACTGGAAAGAACAATCTCAAAATAACCTAAACTGAGAAGAGAAAAAACATGCTCTTTAAGATGGCAAAACTTGACATCTTCAGTAGAGGGAAAATTCATCATGGAAGAAAGGGCTACAATTTCTTTATTGGTAGAATCATCTGGAGAATCTGTCAGTAATTCCTTCAAAACAAAATCCAAATCATCTCCAAAAGGAAGAGATGATGATGCAATGGCTACATCTTGATGGATGATCTGATGAACTTCTTTCATAAGGATCATTTTCGAAGAATCTAGGATGGCAATACTATGGCTTAGTGAGATAATCTTCAAGCTTGGAAACAGTTAGTTTTTTGGGAAGATTTGGAGGCTGGAGTCTAGTAGAAATAGTTGAAAATACTTTTGGAGGAACTTCTCTCGCAATAGTTGAAGACACTTCTTTCTCTTATTCCGTTAACTCCAAAAATTCTTCTAGATTTTTTATCTAAAGAGAGGAAGAATGATGAGTCCTTTTTTAAATCAATTTAGGAGCTATAGTGGAGGAAGGAAGATCTCTTTGTTTCACTAATTTTATTCTTCTTTTTCTTAAAGGCTCAAGGTCATCTGGATTATTCTCTTTAGAAGAAAGAGGAACTTGAGTAAGCAATTCGGAAAGATAAGTACCCACCAAGGGTTGAGCTTTCTCTACTAAAAGAAATGAAAGAAAATAACTTAGCAGTATTATGAAAAGATGTAAAAAGAAAAATGATGGAACTTACTTTTTTTACTAAGAAAACAATTAGTTTTGTCCTGTATAGTTATTACCCCTTTTTTTAGAGTTGGGTGGGGCTCAGTTAGGAATTTTCCTCAAATTCTACCCCTACTAACTTGTGAGTAGGAATAACCGGGTCAACCATAGCAAAGGGGGCTGAAGGAACCTCTAGAAGAATTAGCTTGAAAGGCAACAAATATTCCTTTTTCTTATCCCATGGAGTTCTACCTTGAAGGAATTTCTTTATACACTCATCCTCAAAATTTTCCTTCATAGCAGCTAATCCAGACCTTGTTTTATTTTTCAGCTTCCCCATTAGTATTGAAAAGATTCCATTTTATTTTTAAAAACTTTTGTACTTTTTTATTATTGAATAATGAGCATTAACATAAAGTATGATACATTTACTCTTAGAAGATTTCCTGGTGACCTCTTTGCCTTTGTTTTCTTCCATTTTATCCTTTTTAGAAACCTTTCTCTTTGGAGATACTTTGGGAGGAAGTTGAGAAGAAGAAGTGTAAGGAAGAGGCCTATACCTAATTGTTGGAGGATTTTTTAAAGGTATTGGAAGGTTCTAGATTCATTTGGATGGATTCACTATTAGGAGAAATTGGCACACAATTAAGCCATGAAAGATTTTTCT
>JAOXJP010185630.1:0-12369 GCA_025762735.1 Platanus orientalis
GGATTTGCGCATTCTTGCTATTGTTAGAAAGGTTATTGAATAACCTATCTAATGACACCAAAATCAAGCCAAAAAGTCAAGTTTTGCCATAGAAAAGTTGGGTCCAAAGTGAAAAACGGGATTATAACTAAAAACCCTAAATAACTAAACTAACCATGACACTATTGGCCTTATTACAAAATTACCACTAATTAACGCTTCTAAAATAAGAAAATAACAGAAAAATAAATTACTTTACTAGACTTGACAAAGAGGACTATCCATGGTCCCCTTGCTTTTTATTCTTGACATGGTATGCTTTGGCATCATAACCAAAATTACAAAAATGCCCTTGGGATCTTTTCTTCTATTTTATCTTCTTTTCTGTTTTAAATCCTTACAATCTTCTTTTTGTGAATTTATTTTTTCATTTTAAATTGTCGTGGCTACTTGTTTGTTTCTAAACTCTTCTTGATTTATTTGCTTCCACATCCTTTATTTTAAATTATTTGAGGCTTTACGAAATGATTCAACAACAATTTTTGGTATCTTCCCCTTTGTACTGCATCACATCATTTTTCCAACAATGTAACTCGTAATGAATTATGAAACATGGTTTCTAACTTCTGAGAGTTTCATGATCTCTCACAAATTTAAGGGAGATTTGGACAGCAGAGAAAATTATGGTATTGTAGTGAAAAATAATAATGTAGAGATGCCAATTCAAATGATAATTTTGATGGAGGAATTAGTGGTATTTTATGTAAAACTTAAAACCTGTTGATTTGACAAAAGCCCTGAAAGTGATGTACAATGTGCCCACAAATCGCCAGACATCTCTACAAAGATGTAATGAAAGCCATCTTGAAACAGTATCTTATTCATAAGAAAAAATGAAAGCCATCTTGAAACAGTACATCACTTGATAAACAAGAAGCTTGAAAGTCTGCTTAACCTTGCAACTGTATGCTGTTCTATTGTTAAATAATTGTAGTACTATGCTTTAAAGCATCTTTCTGAAATTGTTCTTCTCTGAAGTTCTTTATGTTTCATGGAAGCACTTTGTGCCCTACTTAGAGGAATAATTTTGCTTAATTCGCTGTTATGGATCAAAGGAGGACGTTTAATTCATGTTCCAACTCCAATTTTTCAGATTGGCCCTCTGAGATGTTGGCCAGGTGGCTTATGTCTTTCAAGATCTATTGGAGATATGGATGTCGGCGAGTTCATTGTTCCTATCCCCTATGTAAAGCAAGTGAAGGTTTGCCAATTATTGTCATTACATTCACATTAAATTAGTTATATGTTTGCAATACTCTTTACCTGCTTCTCATTGTGGACTGGATGGATATTTATGTAGCACTATATATGTCATAACTGCTTTCTTATTTTTATCCATTTCATCTCTTTATCCTATTAGGGCATATATGTCACTGTTAATATATTCTTTTTTATTCATAAACATTTTGGACCCCTTTAATATATTTGTATGGGGAATACATCATCAATCTACAGATGAGTTCTACAATTGTGTAAAGAATGAGTATCAATACCCGATTTGATTATGGTCCTCACTCTTAGCATTTTCACCACAAAGCCTTTGTCAATCACTCTTTCCTTCTCTTGTTTTCATAAGTACAGTAGTCAATGGTAATAGGGAAAGGCGGCTCTTGTATACATTCCCGGCTAGAGATTTCAGCCGTTGATGAGGTATTCTTTGGAGAGTGCTGCTGCTTTCTGTAATCTGGACCTTATGGAAGGAATGAAATGCACGAATGTTTGAAGATGAAATTTAATTCATTGAAGGTGTTTTAAGGAATCAGGTTATGTTTGTCTGAAAAGAAATTAGATTTCATGTTTGATTTACCCTAGCTGTATTTTATACATGCCTATATAGATGACCATGTAAATATTGGATATGGGATGCACACTTTTATTTCATACTAATACAATAATTCATTATCTGGGGGGGGGGGAGATGAGAACAATCTCATAAGAACACCCCACTACCCCTAAGCCCTCTCAACAATCAGCAAGACCGAAGGAGGGCATTCTAAGAACACTGGGGACTTCTTTAAGTACTTAACTTATAAAATCTCTTTTAGGATGCTACTGTTGGGAACATGGTTCAAACTTACGGCGAAATTTTATCAAAATACTTTCAATTGGAATTCTTCCACCTGAGCCAAACTCACCCAAATCTTTTTTTTTTTCTTCTTGTAATTCTTTTGCTTCATTGATTTTAGAGCAAAGTTAACAATTTACTTCTATCCTCTATGGTAAATAATATCATTTAAATATAAACTAATTAATAATTAAACATTTTTAAAATGATAAAACTCTCTCTCTCTCTCTCACACACACACACACACACACACACTATGCATATATGTACACACACACACACACACACACACACACATATATATATATATATACACACATATATATAGCAGCTATATAGTGGCATAGATGATAGGGTTTGAAAATAGAACTTCCGTGTGGGATTTAGGTTATAGCTCCTCCACCTTTAGTAAAAGCAAGTGGAAGGCAATTGTTGAGTGGGCTTCTATAGTGTATGGAGCTAATTAGGCTAGGGTTTGAAGAAGGAAGAATAAGAGAGAAGAAGGGAGAAGAATTGGGGGAAATCATATGGAGAGTGTTTGAGTCTCTCCTATACGTATTGTATATATCCAAATTCAAAAGAATACCAGAGAGACATTTCTGGGTATTCACAAGTACACCCTCTACATACCAAAGACTTATATACCCTCACATATTATACCCACATACATCTATATATACACTCATATGTTGAAGTATATTAATTTGTGTGTCTCCTAACACCTTAAGGTTTTGAGAGAGTTGGTTAATTCATTATCAACATGGTATCAAAGCAGGTGTGGTCGTGAGTTCGAATCCTATCGGAATTATTTTCCAAGATGTAGTGTTGTGCGCGTGTGTACGCGTTGTGTGGACTTGTGCTTAGCTCCCCAAGTGTGTTCCTAAGAGAGAACAATGTTCCTCCTGAGGAGGGGTGTTGAAGTATATTAATTTGTGTGTCTCTTAACACCTTAAGGTTTTGGGAGAGTTGGTTAATTCACTATTAACATCATATACCTCAACACTTCCCCTCAAGCTAGTATGTAAATATTATGCATACCAAGCTCACTAACAATCTTCGTAAAGCTAGGACCCTAAGGCTACAGAGCCCCTTGGTGAACACATCGGTCAACTGATCTTTAGTCTTCACGAAATGAATATATATTTGCTTGGTTTATAACTTATTCTTGATGAAGTGTCTATCAACCTCAATATATTTTGTTCTATTAGGTTGAACGAGATCATGAGCAATGCTAATTACGGCTTTACTGTCACAATATAGTTGCATAAGACTTTAAGAGTTGAATCCCAACTCTCTTAGGAAGCCACATTTCCACAGTATCTCACAAATTCCATGTGTCATAGCTTGAAACTCTACCTCTACACTTGATCGGGCTACAACTGACTACTTCTTGCTACTCCAAGAAACTAGGTTACCTCCTACAAAGTTACAGACTTACAATAACCTAAAGTGGACCTCCTATTAGTCACAGAACTTGCCCAATCTGCATCGGTGAAGGCCTCTACTTGAAGATCATGCCTTCTATGATTTAGGAGTCCTTGACCTAGACTCTTCTTAAGTAACGGACGATGTGATATGTAGCCTGAAGATTCATGCATAAACTGATTAACCACTCTAACTGCATAAGAGATATCTGGCCTAGTAAATGTCAAATAAATAAACTGTTGAAGTATAATAAGTATATTAACTCATCCCTCTCTTATAACCTCAGGGTTTTAGGAGAGATGGTTAATTGCTTTATTTAAGATGGTATCAGAGTAGGTTTTAGGTTGCGAGTTCAAATCCCCTCGTGGACGCAAATACTCTCGTGGGCCTTACATCTAGTTCCCCGTGTTAATTGTCCAGGAGTGTCCCTCCTAAGGGGGAGTGTTGAAATGTAATAAGTATATTAACTCATCCCTCTCCTATAGCCTTAGGGTTTTAGGAGAGACAGTTAGTTGTTTTATTTAAAATAGACTTCCCTACTAGTCTTTGATAACACCCAATATCAATAAGTCGGTGGCCCTCATTTACATGTAGACGGTGATTTGACTCAATGGGAGTGTCATAAGGTCTATACCTTAGCATCCTAGAGTCTTGAAGGAGATCTAACACATATTTGCATTGAGGTATAAAGAGGTTGTCGTTGGAGACTTCAATTCCAATGAAGTATCTCAAAAACCCAAAATCTTTGATTGCAAACTCTTTGCCAAGAAAACCTTTTAGGTTCTTGATCTCACAATGGTCATTACTCGTAACCACATTATCATCAACATAAACAATGAGAGTTGTTACCTTCCCTTGCTGATGTTTCATTAAGAGGGAATGATTTGCTTAACATTGCTTATAGCCATTTTTGAGCATATCACCATGAAACCTTTCAAACCACGCTTAAGGAGATTGCTTGAGGCTGTAGAAAGCTTTATTGAGATGACACACTTTTCTTTTGCAGGTAGAGAGCTGGAATCTAGGAGGTAGTCTCATGTAGACTCCCTCTTCAAGGTCTCCATGAAGGAAGGTATTCTTGACATCAAGTTGGAATAATGGTTGTCTTTGATTTGCAGCAATAGAGATCAAGATTATGACTGAATTTATCTTTTGCTATTGGGGCAAAGGTCTCCTGATAGTCAATTCCATAAATCTAGGTGTAACCCTTAGCTACCATTTTGGCTTTATATTGTTCAACAATGCCATTTGGTTGTAGCTTTAAAAAGAATACCCATATGCACTCTACTAGCTTCTTCTTTCTTGGAAGATCTACAATATCTCATGTATTGTTCTTTTCTAAGGCTTACATTTCTTCCTTCATTTCCCTTTGCCATTGAGGTTGGGAAAGAGCTTGTGTAACACTGCATGAAATGGAATAAAAGACCAAAAGATAAAGAAAGCTATTAACTGAGGAGATAGTGTTATAGTACACATAATTGGCAATAAGATGTTGAGTATAAGAACGATACCCTTCCTTATAGCAATAGGAAGGTGGGAATCATCATTAGGCATAGGCAATACCTGAAGATGAGGAGACCGACTGGAGAGGAAAACGAGATTTGGGGGCAGAGGAAACACTTTTCTTCCAACGTACAAACATATAAGTGAAATCTTACATCTAAGCCTTCTTTGGGATGGTTGCCACTAGTTCTTTATCTTTATGAGTAGCTACTTATTCTATCTCCCTTTGGCTACGACATCCATTAATATAAAAAACATACGAAGGAATAGGTAAAGGAAGAGGGAATTCATCTTCCTTGTCATGTCTACACTCCCGTTGAAGATGAGGTTGGCTAAGAGAAAAAAAGATAGTCTCATGAAATGTAACATCCATGAAGACAATGTGTAATAACCCAATTATTTTTTACATGGCAGTGGAGAAAGTAGGGTTCAAGCATCTTGCAAAAAAACCTAGAGTAGAAGGGAAAAAACAAAGGAGAGAATAAGACGAAGGCTTGTTAAATTTTTGTGAAGGCTTTCTTACATAGAAACAGTAAGTGGTCCTTTATTCTTCAAGTTTATAGTTAGCGTTTTCAATTTTTAGAGATTATTTTTACTTTATGAGGTTTAACTCGTTTTATCTTAGTTCATAGTAAAGATGATGCATTTGATTGAATTTTAAACATATTTTCATACCTATATGGGTAGATTCAATGATTGGTCTGTATCTTTGCATTTGATAGGGTTTGTTTGACATTAGATTTAAATGAATGTAAGGAACTTGTTTGTGCTTGCATAAAATTATTAAATAAAAATTGTTTTTCATTTTTTTGAAATGATTTTAAATTATATTGCATGATTTATCTTTTCTTGTGAAGGGACAATGAGGATTTTAGGAAGTAAAAGATGTTACACCCAATTAAGTATAGAAATATGGAGTTTAGGGATTTCTAGGGTTGAATAAGAAATTTCATGTTAATTACGACTCAACAACTCCAAAGGCAACGACATGTTTTCGGGAGGCGGTTCGGCCTACAGGGAGAGGCCAATGGTTCGGCTTACAGGGATAGGCCAACGGTTCGGCCTACAGGGAGAGGCCAAATGGATCAGCTCACAAGGAGAGGCCAAAGGGTCAGCCTAAGAAACAACCTGGGGTGGTAGAATGGGTATCCATGCCCATACATCGTAGCTAGATGAGTTGGATCCTTACACATGAAATTTGTTGTATGGTTTGATAGTTGATTGAAATACTTGTCATTCATTATCCATTACATAACATATTTTTATTTATTTATATGATTCTCTCTTAGTAATGTACAAAATTTACATTAATATTCTCTTCAATAGCTTATGTTGTTTGGTATGATTACAAGATGTTTACACATTAATAGAAATGAAAATATCAAATTTACATGATATTGTTTAATAGTAGTAGAGACATTTGTAATAAATAATAACGCATAGCATCACATGGCATTGATGTATATATGCATTTTGCTAGTATATGTTGATAAAGGGGCGCTCCATTAAATAGCTTAAAAAAAAAGATAAAAATAGACATTTATCTAAAAGATCTTAAAAAGAAAAAGGAAGAAGAATGTGGGTTAAAGTCTGGTGAGAAGCTACCTTGTGTTTAATGCCTAAGGTTAAGTCTGGTGATTCAACCACTTGGTGCAAGCGGCCAACGGTTAGGACTGTCTCCCGTCTTCCCCATCTTACGTATTGAGATGGTCACTAACTAATATTGATGTACCCTGTGAGTGCCACTACATTACATGCATTTATCATTATACATGGTTTTTAAGTTGATATGATTTGTATGATTTATTTAGATGACATGATTTGTTTTTCCACTACTTGTGGCTTTATTTCTTGTGGCATCGGCTCGGGTTGGCAAATCAGAGTTGTGGGTTAGAGCCTGGTGAAAAGCCACCATGTGCGTAATGCCCAATGTTAGGATTGGTATTTCGACCACTCAGTGTAAGTGGCCAAGGGTTAGGACTGTTTCCCGTGTACCCCATATTAGCACCCGTAGTTGCGAAACCAGGACAAGTAATGAACAATTACTTTGCACAAGCATCCATTGCATATCATTTTTAGACATAAGCATTATAAAGTTTTATTGAATGTATTTTCATTAGATTATTTGAATATTTTTTCTTTATTTTATTTTTTCTATAAATTTGTAGAAGATTGGATTTCGTTACTGGGTTTTCCCAAAACTCACCATAAACATTTTTAGCTTGTAGAGTGTGAGCTTGTCTCTTGCCCCATAGGGTGAGATCCTGTGAATTGACTTTTCTAATTTGCAGCTAGGACCTCAAGTATCTGATGTTGTTATACAATCTAGTTACGCATAAACTAGAGTTAATTTGTGTACATATATGGAATTATTTTTGTATATTGTGTGTAATGATATTTTTTTTATTGTGGTCTATCAGGTTGTATGGACTCGGGAATTTTTTCCAATGGGCTAAGTTACATAGTTACGTTGCCAAATATTTGCATTGTTTTTGCAAGTATTATGTGATTTGAGGTCTAATACCTCAGGATTTGGAACCACAGAGAATATGGGTTTCGCGGCGTTACAGAATGGAATCAGAGCTTTAGGTTTAAATGTTCTTTAGGAATAAGAGTAGAGGTTAAGAATTGCATCTTACTGAAATTATAATGGAGCCTTAGGTTTATAGGTTCCTACGGAGTTCTTGTGTTAGTATCTTGATTTGATGATAACCCTCAATCGTTGAACAACTTATCAGGATGAGGAGAGTTAAGTGTGTTAAGGTTTAGGTCTCAAAGATTAAGAACAGTATTATTCACTTATAAAGTACCTATTTCATGTGATTTGTAAATAATAATAATCTTAAAATACTGCTTAGGAGATTATTGTGTTTGCTAAGAGTCCAATTGAGTATTCACAAGACCATGTAGATATTAAGAACCCTACGAATAGTTTGGGTTGAAACCAGTTTGATAAACTGTTTGAAATCAAGGACTATGAGTAGGTTTATTTTATAGTGTCTCATTCTACATGATTGGATTGGATTAATAGGTTATTTTGAATTTCGGGGACAAATTTTTTTTAAGGGGGGTAGAATGTAAGATCTCGATTTTTTTTTATGGCAATGGATAAAGTAGGGCTTAATCTTCCTATGGAAAACGCTAGAGTAAAAGGGTCAAAATGAAGGAGATAAGAAGACAGAGGCTTGGTCAGTTTTTGTGAAGGCCTTCTTGCATGGAAACGGTAAGTGGTCCTCTATTCTTTAAGTTTATGGTTAGTGTTTTCAATATTTAGAGATTATTTTTACTTTATGAGGTTTAATTCATTTTAATCTTAGTTAATAGTAAAGATGATGCGTTTGATTATATTTTAAACACATTTTCATACCTATATGTGTAGATTCAATGATTGGTTTGTATCTTTGCATTTGATAGGATTTGTTTGACATGGGATTTGAATGAATGCATAGAACTTGTTAGTACTACATAAAATTATAAAATAAAATTTGTATATATATATATATATTTGTTTTTTGAAATGCTTTAAACTCTATTGCATGCTTATCTTTTGTTGTGAAGGGATAGTGTGGGTTTTAGGAGGTAAAAGGGTTACACCATGTTAGGTATAGAAAATAAGGAGTTTAGGGATTTCTAGGGTTGAATAGGAAATTTCACGTTAATTACAACACAACTCTAAAGGTAACATGTTTTCAGAAGAGACCAACAGTTCATCCTATAAGGAGAGGCCAAAGGAGCCAATCCGAAAGGAGAGGCCAAGGGGTCGGCTCAAAAAACAACTTGGGGATGGGTATCCACGCCCATACGTCGTAGGTAGTGGGGTTGGGTTTTAATAAATAAAATTTGTTGTATGGTTTGATAGTTGTTTGAAATAGTTGTCATTCATTATCCATTGTATAACATATATTTACCTATTTGTATGATTCTTTATTAGTAATGCACAAAATTAACATTTATATTATCTTGAATTGCTTATGTTCGTTGGCATGATTACTAGATGTTTACACATTAATAGAAATAAAAATGTCCAATTTGCATCGTATTGTTTGTTAGTAGTTAAGACATTTGTAATGTATAATAATGCATAACATCACATGACATTGATGTATGTATGCATTTTGATAGTGTATGTTGATAACGGGGCGCTACCTTAAAGAGCTTAAAAAGAAAAATGTGTGCTTTTCTAAAAGAACATAAAAAATAAATGAGCACTTCTCTATAAGAGCATAAAATGGGCGCTTCCCTAAAAGAGCTTAAAAAAAAGGAAGAAGGATGTGGGTTAGAGCCTGGTGAGAAGCCACCTTGTGTTTAATGTCCAATATTAGGTTCGATGATTCAACCACTTGGTGTAAATGGCCAAGGGTTAGGACTGTCTCCCGTCTGCCCCGTCCTACGTATTGAGATGGTCTCCGACCAATATTGATGCACTTTGTGAGTGTCATTGCATTACATGCATTTAGCATTATACATGGTTTTTATGTTGATATGATCTGTATGATTTATTTAGATGATATGATTTGGTTTTTCGTTATTTGTGACTTTACTTGTTGTGGCATCGACTCGGGCTGTTAAATCGGAATCGTGGGTTAAAGCCTGGTGAGAAGCCACCTTATGCGTAATGCCCAAGGTTAGGACTGGTGATTCAGCCACTTGGTGCAAACGGCTAAGGGTTAGGACTGTCTCTCATTTACTCCGTATCAACACCTGTAGTTGTGAGATCAACACAAATAATGAACAATTACTTTGCACAGTACATCCATTACATTCATTTTTAGACATTTGCATTATAAAACTTTATCGAATGTATTTTAATAAGATTATTTGAATATTATTTCTTTATTTTTTTCTATAAATTTGTAGAAGATTGGCTTTACTTATTGGGCTTTTCCAAAGCTCGGCCCAAACATTTTTCAGCTTGCAAATTGTGAGCCTGTCTCTCGCCTTGTGGAGCGAGATCCTGTGACCTTACTATTCACATTTGCAACGAGGATCTCAGGTATTTGATGTTGTTATGTAGTCTAGTTATGCATAAACCAGAGTTAATTTAAGTTGTGTACATAAATGGAATTATTTTTGTGTATTATGTTTGCATGAAAACTTTTTTTATTGTGGTCTATCAGGTTGTATGGACTCGGGAATTCTTCCCAGGGGGCTAAGATGTGTAATTACGCTATCAAATATTTGCATTTTTTTTTTTTGCAGATTTCATGTGATTTGAGGTCTTACACCTCGGGATCTAGTACCACTAAGAGGAATGGTTTTTGGGGCATTACTGAATGGTACCAGAGTTTTAGGTTTGAGTGTTCCTTTGGAATAAAAGTAAAGGTCAAGAATTGCATCTTAATGCTATTATAATTGAGCCCTAGGTTTATAGGTTCATAGGGAGTTATTGTTATGTATCTTGATTTATGATAATCCTCAATCATTGAACAACTTATCCTGATGAGGAGAGTTAGTGAGTCAAGGTTTTGGTCTTAGAGATTTTGAACAGTGTTATTCACTTATAAAGTACCTAATTTACGAAATGTCTTTATTGAATCCTACAACATATATGTATATATATATATATATATCCTTTATGTGATTTGAAAATAATCTTAAAATATTGGTTAGGAGATGATTGTCTGCTAAGCATTCAATTAAGTCTTCACAAGACCGTGTAGATATTAGGAACCCTACGAATAGTCTGGGTTGTAACCAACTTAATCAACTGTTTGAAACCAAAGACTATGAGTAGATGTGTTTTTCAGTGTCTCATTCTATGTGACTAGATTGAATCAGTAAGTTATTTGGACTTTTGGAGACAAAATTCTTTTAAGGGGGGTAGAATGTAAGAACCCGATTTTTTTAAATGGTAGTGGAAAAAGTAGGGCTAAATCCTCTTATGGCAAACCCTAGAGTAAAAGGGGCAAATGAAGGAGAGAAGAAGACAGAGGCTTAATCAGTTTTTGTGAAGGCCTTCTTGCATAGAAATGGTAAATGATCCTCTATTCTTCAAATTTATGGTTAGCATTTTCAATTTATAGAGATTATTTTATTTTATAAGGCTTAATTCGTTTTCATCTTAATTGATAATAAAGATGATGCATTTGATTGTATTTTAAACCTATTTTTATACTTATATGCGTAGATTCAATGATTGGTTTATATCTTTGCATTTGATTGGGTTTGTTTGACATGAGATTTGAATGAATGCATGGAACTTATTTGTGCTTGCATAAAATTATAAAATAAAATTTGTATTCCTTTTATATATTGAAAAGCTTTAAATTATATTGCATGATTATCTTTTGTTGTGAAGGGATAGTGAGGGTTTTAGGAGGTAGAAGAGGTTACACCATGTTAGGTATAGAAAATAAGGAGTTAAGGGATTTCTAGGATCGAATATGAAATTTCACGTTAATTAAAAATCAATAACTCCAAAGGCAGTGACATGTTTTCGGGAGAGGCCAACAATTCAACCTACAAGGAGAGGTCAAAGTGGCCAGCCCGTAAGGAGAGGCCAAAGGGGCTAACTCATAAGGAGAGGCCAAGGGGTCAACCCGAGAAACAACCTCGGGATGGGTCTTCACACTCATACGTCGTAGCTAGAGGGGTTGGGTTCTTACAAATAAAATTTGTTGTATGGTTTGATAGTTGATTGAAATACTTGTCATTCATTATCCATTGCATAACACATATTTACTTATTTATATAATTCTCTTAGTAATGCACATAATTTACATTTATATTCTCTTAAATAGTTGATGTTGGTTGGCATGATTACAATATGTTTACACATTAATAGAAATAAAAATGTCAAATTTGCATCGTACTGTTTGATAGTAGTTGAAATATTTGTAATGCATAATAACGCATCGCATCACATGGCATTAATGTATGTTGATAAAGGGGCGCTCCCTTGAAGAGCTTAAAAAGAAAAGGGTGTGCTTCTCTAAAAGAGCATAAAAGATAAATGAGCGTTTCCCTATAAAGAACATAAAAATGGGCGCTTCCTTAAAAGAGCTTAAAAAGAAAAATGAAAATGGATTTGGGTTAGAACTTGGTGAGAAGCCACCTTGTGTTTAATGTCCAAGGTTAGGTTTGGTGATTCAACCACTTGGTGTAAATGGCCGGGGGTTAGGATTGATGCACCCTGTGAGTGCCATTATATTACATGCATCTAGCATTATACATGGTTTTTTATGTTGATATGATTTGTATGATTTATTTAGACGATATGATTTGGTTTTCGGTACTTTTGGCTTTACTTGTTGTGGCATCGACTCAAGCTTTCAAATCAGAGTTGTGGATTAGAGTCTAGTGAAAAACCACCTTATGCGTAATGCCCAAGGTAAGGA
>JAOXJP010185650.1:0-26385 GCA_025762735.1 Platanus orientalis
ATCTTGGTACATGTTGGTAGTTTATGACAATCCTTACTATTTTAACATACATTTTATCTGGTTTGTGCAGGTGAGGTGGACACCATACACCGAGTGTAGGGAACACCATGCATTCTAGGACATTGTATACTTTCATGGATTATTGAGGTGCTTGGAGATCGTGGATCCCTACCACCCCATGCGTGTCCTATGATAGTTTGGGTGACGCCAGGTCATCCCCTCCGCTCCTATAGCCCCTATTCAAGGTACTCAGGGTGCATCCGGTAGCACGTATCAGCCGGTATAAGCATATATGGAGCAGTTCTGGGAGGTGTGGGAGAGCCACATGCTGTCTGATGTGCATAGATCTATGTCAACCATATACCCCTCCGAGTGAGCCATTGATTATATGGAGTGGTATCAGCATGTGTCACATATACATGTGTAAAATCCACTCTATCGATCTAGAGGTGCACCTGAGCCACCGACGCAGGGTACCATACTCGTCGATACTGTCAACCAGGTATATCATTTAATGTTTGCATGTCTATATTAATTATTTTTTAATCATTGAAAATGTATTCATCCTAAACTTTCCAGTATGTTTTATGTCAGCGCAATGAGCGTGTATATAGATTATTTAGTCTCTTATGGATGGCGGTATCGAGGAGACGCTGAGAGATAGATTCATCCATACGATGCATCGTTTACAACAGGTTCTATGAGATGGCATCGACATCACATCCCTAAATCCCTATACCCCATCTTCATCAGCTACACAATGCCCAGATGCTCCTACACGTGCTCCACATGCCTCAGCTCCTCCTGCTGCACAGGCCCCACCTCCTCCTAGTGCTCCACAAGCCCCACTTCCTCCTAGTGCTCCACAGGCCTAGTCCCTCCTCCCAGTGCTCCACAGGCCCCTTAAAGACTCAAATATACATGGAAGAGGGCGCGGCATGAGGGATGCCTCCATATACGGATATTTACTGTCTTTTTTGTATTGTACAGGGAATGACCCCTACATACTTTGTAATTCATTATATTTTGTAATCCTTTATATGATTACATGTACTGAAACACTTTATATTTAATGATCAGTTGTTTTCTTTGTGTTAGTTCTACTACAAAACATCTTGCATTTATTGTGTTTCGCTTACAATTAATGGCCTTAAACATCAAAGGCTAATAGCACATATTAATGATTTTGAAGATAATCATGGTTAGAGGGTGTAGGATCTGATTTGGAGTCATTTGGGAGACGAGGGAAGTTCTTACATTTTATTTTGTCAATATGGAATCCCCCAAGGTTTAAAAAAGTTTTCATTTTAAAAACTTCAATTTTTTTTTGAGTAAATCATATTCGGCATCTCAGGGCTGAATAGGACTAAGCCTATTCGGCACTGTGGTGCTGAACAAACTTAAGTATGTTCGGCATCAGGGTGCCGAACATAAATTATTCTGTTTGGCATCAAGGTGCCGAATAGGCTTAAGCCTGTTTAGCCCTAAGATGCCGAACAAAAATAATTGCATCTTTGAAATTAAAAACAATAAAAGGAATGAAGACAATATTAAAAAAACTTCCAATTTCATTAACATATCAAAGTGGTTTTTGTTGACGAAACCAATGGCAATTTTCCTTCGAGCGGCAATAGGGATAGGATCTGATATGAGTGGGAGGAAAGTAAGGCACTAAAGCGTACCCAAGTAATATAGGACAACATCATAGTACAATGTAATCAGATGTCTACACTCTAGCATGGTCATCCAGTGTTCGTACAGTGCATTATCATTAAAATAGGATAACAAATATCTAATCTCCCGCACTCTCTCGGATGATCCATATACTGTCTCGTACAAGGGGTCATGACAGTCCAACTCATGCACTAGATTCTTCCTAACCTGAACCCAATTATCCTCTCCAAATCCCATCAATCCAACGATGGCCCTAAAGCCACAATGCCCATCCGCTGCCACATCTATAACACTTCTGATATAAGGCCAAATGCCTTTTGGGAAAGAGCGCATATAATACAGTGAGGAAGACCGTCTAGATAAATTTGATCGAGTAACCTACAAGAAAAGAAGAAAATATGTTATGACACACAATGATTGAATTACTTCGTCACTTACACTATAATGTGTATATTAGTTACCTTGTCCTTCGATCTCATCAATTGTGTTTGTCTCATTGACTGTACTTGGGTGGCTTTTGTAGTGATGGTTTCTGTTGGAGAGTAGCTATCCTGTAATAATGACACTCTCTCAAATGCAGATGGATCACATCGCGTGGATGAGTCGATCTTCGTATGTGGGCGACCTTGGCTATTTTTTTTAACTTCAGGTTCTCTGATATATGTGACCTCCGGTGTTTCTAACTCTCGTAACTTTTGAAGCATTTATACTTTGGTGGATTGATTGGATTGGTTGAACTGCTGTAAAAACAAATCCATATTTGCTGCGGCATCCAAATCATGCCTTGTTGGGCTTGTGGGCGGATGCATATCAAGCTTGCACCAATGAGCATGTACTGACTCAAGTGGAATGGGACACCCCTGCCTACTATACTCTGCTATCTCATGTGTGCAGGGTAATCCATGTGTGCATCTAAGAACACATCCACATGCAGTAGAATCAACTCCAACAACACCTACACGCTTTGTCTCAGCCAAAATCCTCTTTATTATAGAAATTGATATATTATCGCAAAGCTCTTTGAACTCGGCAGGTTTAAAGTTATGTTGCACAACTGTCTTGCATTTCTTGAACGATGCCTTGATGGTTGTGTGTTGTAGCTCAAGCAAATTATAGATGTTCAACCATGAGGATTCAAAGTTTTCTTGACTGGATCAAGATGCCGTTTCAACTCCGCATGTGCACTCTCAACCCTGGTGACATGTACACAAATAGTTATGTACCAATCAATGATGTTCAAACTTAGACAAGATTACCAAACAAAAAGGTTACCTATTCGTCACAGTGGCTCCAAAATGCATGAACCTGTTTGTCCAGGCTGCTACAAATCTGTCCCTATATCCGTCCAACCAAGTACTCACGTAATGGAGTGCATCCGGATATGTGATAAATTGTTTCTCCAATAATGCCAAGTGGTGAAAGTAATATTCTTATGTGTGTGACACCACCAATAGGTTCTAGATCATCATGAACCTCTCCCACATCTCCTTCGGCATTAATAATTTCTTATAGTTTGTAAGCACATTCTTACTAATGTGTCACTTACACAAGAAATGTGTAGCATTGGGAAACACCCTTGATATGGCATTCATCAAAGCCAACTCCCTGTCTGTTACAATGACACTAGGGAGAGCATTATCATCCATGACACTACGTAGGACACCTAGTGCCCATATAAAGTTATCCTCTCTCTCATGTTGAAGATACACAAATGTCATAGAAAAAGTCAGATCAGTACACGTCAAGCCCATAATCTCTAGCAGCAACATGCGATATCTGTTTGTCTTATAGGTGCAATCCATGATCAAAACACTTGGGAATGCATGCACTAGGTCCATAGAAGCCGGGTGTGTCCAAAAAATATCAGTGACAGTCTCGCTATTTTCGGCTACCCGATGCCACTCAATGTAATCTTACTTGGCCAATTGTCCAAGCAAGTGTTGCATCTGAGATCTACCAGCCTTCTCTTCCCTCTTTTGTTTAGCTCGTACATTATATATTGCGGATATTGTAATCGTGTTGAGGACATCTCTTTGCTTCATTGCACTTAATATGTCTTTTGGTCGAACGTTACTCTTAGACATATTTTTTAAAAGTGAGGACTCTCCGTCTGACAATTACCCACAAAAGAGTGACCTTCGAGATGATCTCGCAGCAGAGTGATTGTGCACCCCGCATATGACTAGCAACAACCAATCGTTATCAATGGGTAACTTCTTTCCCTTCAGTTGGAATGGACATTCGCACTTTTTGGTGCCCTTTCCCTTATTCCTTACAGTCCCACTGACATTTCTTGTCTTTTTATCTTCTCTATACTGCCGACTCTACTTGCATGCAAGGGTCAAACCTGATTTTCTTACACTAGAACCGGAATTTAACTTCTTAATAACTACAACAAACCCATTCCTCTTTCCAACATCTATCGCCCACCTAATCAATGTCGTCCGACTACTGAATATCTACACATAGGAGAATAATAATAATGTCAAGTTCATCCAAATTGTTATATACATTAGTCACACTATCAATTACATACACTTTTTTTACCTTGTGCGTGGTGAATTCATTGCTATAATCTTTCACCATTTCATCACCAATCCGACTGCAACGGGTCGAAACATTGGGCTGCTAAAAAAAAAATCAGTTTTTTGTTTTTGTTCGGTATCTCAAGGCTAAATAGGCTTTAGCCTATTCGGCACTATGATGCTAAACAGTCTTAAGTATGTTCGGCATTATAGTACCGAATAGGCTAAAGCCTGTTCAGCCTTGTAATGCTGAACACAAAGGAGAAAAAAAAAAAAAAACAGTTACGAATTTTAATTTTTTTTACCTCAGAGCTTCTGTTTCACTCCATTTCACTTCCTTCATGCTCTATTGGTTGAGTTCTTATTTAAGAATCACAATGTATAATTTTTTTATTTTTGGGTGTTAGAGAGCCTAGATGAAAAAGAATAGAGAGGGAGTAGGAGAACGAGGGAGATGTAAAGTGTGAAAGAATGAGAGTTTGAAGTTGATGGTGGGAAAAAAATGATGAGGTGTGAAGGTGTGCTTACAAATTTGGTTTTTAAGTTTTTTTTTTCTTACGATTATAACCGTCACTTTAAGTTAGGGTATTTTTGGAATAAAGTTAACTGAGTGTGCTTACAAAAACTTGAGGTGCACATATAAGCTCCCTTTCAAATTCTCCCCATTTTTATTTGATAAGATGTCCACCATTGTCCTACCCCATCTGACGCAAAATCCTAAACAAGACATTTTCTCAAAAAAAAAAAAAAAAAAAACCGAAAAAGTAAAAAAAGTTGAAGACCTAATAAAATTTTCTAGCACCTTATTATTATTATTTTTCTAATGATCCTCATACTGCAAGTCCTCGGAGTGACGTTGAAATTGGATGTTTTCTTAGTTTTAAATGTCGGTTATTTCAGACAGGGGAAAAGAGAGAGATTCTTAATAGGACTTGATGGCGACAGAGATTTTGTTTTTAGTTCTCTTCCTGTTGAGGGACTGTAAGGTCATGTGAGTTTCATTTATGCTTCCCGGTCAAATGGGTCGTATGCCGCGCCGACAGTAGACGTGGCGATGATACACAACGCCCTTTGTCCTATTAATTGATGAACAGATTAGGATGGCCCTTTCATTTTCTGTTCCCCCAACAACCACGATTCACAAATTAAATAATAATAATAATAATAATAATAATAATAATAATATGAATAAAAAGATGAAGTTGCCATCCATTTGCATACTTCTTAATTATCTTTCTACGTCAATAGCCAATGCACGTGATGCTATTTCAGAGTGTTTACAGAGTCACCAAAAATTAGGGGTGAACGAATCTTGTGAGAACTGCGAAAACGGCATTAGGGAACGAATCTTACCGAATAGCATTAAATCACGGTAGTTTTGAATAATGAGGGTTAAAAATAAATAAAATAAAAATAAAAATGATTGTAGAATAATTTGGTTTTTCTTAAATCCTATTTTATCTCACCCACCTTTTCTTCTGTCTAATGCAAGCATGTTTACCAAAACAAAAAACCGTATTTAACTGGGAAATAGAGTTAAAAGTGGGAAACATGGTAGTTTTAAGAGAGATGTGAGTGAGAAAATAAAAAAGATAAAAGAGATGCAAGTGAAAAATTTAAAAGGAATGTCATTAAGAAAAAATAGGGATAAGAGAGGAATAACCATTTTAGAATCTCAGAGATAAAAATGAAAAGGGAGAGAAACACATGGCAATTTTCTAAAAATTAAGAAATTAGGAGTTGCACATGTAGACAACCCTTTGCTTTAGTGTATATATATTTATTATTTAATCACCTCAAACGGTTTTTTAATTAACAAGGTAATAAATAAAGATGACAATAGAGTAAAAATGTTGGACTTCGACCATTACTTTACAGTCATAGCCGTTAGCTACTATGATAAACATGGGATGGGAAAAACAGGATAGGAAAATATCACCACCTCTGTCATATACTTTTTATTATTAAAAGTTGGATAGTATATACCTGTTTTGAAAATGTATATATATATATATATATATACTTAAATAAAATTATTAAAAATTTATTAAAACGACTTCACAGTTCACAAATTAATTGCATAATGGCCTTATTTACATATAACATTCTATGAATTGCACCGTTATTATGTTGTTAAATCCATGTTATATGGTTTTCCCCATGAAGCGACTAAGGAATATTAAATAAATAAGCTATTTAGAGATCTTTGTTTTTTTCCCCCCTTTGTACATGCATTTGACTGTCCTTTTGAATCATTATGTTTGTCTTTGCCATCGAAAAGTATTTTGTTATGACTAGCTTAATCGTAATATTGTAGAATTTCTCATAATCTTTTCACCTGTCCTAAGGTGATGTAATTTCAAGCACATGTTCATCTTTTCTAAATATTTGGTGAAATGCTAGCAAACCTATCCCACCAAATAATCCATGAGAAGTTTGGGCCACCCTGGCAGTGTAACCCATATAAGAGACTTCTTTGACCAAAGATTAGCTTGTGTTTGAACTTCTTTGCCGATTCTCCGAGTTGACTTTACTCCTAAGCCTCACAAGTCGAGTCATATTGTTGACTCCGAACCATACATAACTCACTGAATCAAGTTGTTAACTTGCCAGACTCGTTTGAGTTTGACCAATTCATGTAACTTAGTTGAGTCTTATAAACCTTAAAATGATTCATAGTCAAGTTGGAACACAATAAGAAACTCTAATTTGTTGGGGACTTGAGGTTTCTTTTCTAAAATCTCCAACAAATGAGCTCTCAAGACATATAAAACCCTAGAAGAAAGAAAAAGTACAGAACTTAGAAGAATGAAGGCTAAAATTGTAGGAATATTAGACTTTTAACTTGAATTTCTAACCATATAAACCTGAACATTAGAGATTGGGTGGTATTTTGTTTTTATGCTTATGTTGAAAAGATGTACGTAGGTTTTCAATATATCAATACTGATAGTACTTTTACTTTAGTTTGGACTTTAGAGTTATAATTAATATGCTATTTTGCTATAGTATTAGATTATTAGTAGCTTAGATAGTTTATTTTTGGATTTTCAAGTTACGATAGTGCAAAATATTTATATTTATCAAGAAAATGGATAATACTTGAGTCAAAATACTATATATAATTTTTTAACTATTTTTAATATTTTATAAAAATAAAAATAAAAGTAACATGACTCCCAAGTTGATTCCAGTGACTCCCGAGTCGACTCCACTCTTGAGTTGTCTAAGTCGAGTAAAAAATCCGAGTCGACAAACCTTGGTTTTTACACAATCGATCATTTATTTGGGAGTTAAGATTAGGTGTCATGTTGATTTAGATGTTAGCAATGTCAATGTCCTAAAGAAATTGGGTTAACGTAAGGTAGCAAAGAAATGGATTGATTACGGCCAATCAAGTATATTCACTAAAATTCGTTAATTAGACATAACTTCAAAATGAAATAAGCTTTTCCTCATAAATCTAATTGAGAAGATTTTTGGTTTGTTGAAAAGAAAACTTCAAGGGCTACAATATAATAAGAAGGTTTCTTAAATTCGACTATTTTGAAGACTAAAATTGAGCACAAAGTTTATTATCTTGATAAGGATGATCTTTAGTGTAACGCCCCCAAACTTGGACTTGAAAATTATCCATATCCGCCCTGGATTTAGATCATCACATTCATCTAGTCCATATTCCATATTCAAATAGAAAGTCTCACCTTTAATCCATATTCATATAATCCATTACCTTTACATTAGCGGAAGCGTAAAAATAAACAAAACATTATCATTTGCAATCCATTCATACTAATGTTTATTGGAAACGTAACCATACTCAATCCATTCCATCCATTTACTAATATATGCAACGGAAAAGTAAACCATCTAAGCCATATCAAAAATGATCATGAACATCTAGTCAAACACCCACAATCAACTGATAGTATCAATTAAGACTACCAATATAAATCAATTCTATTACATTCATTCTAATGTAAAGACATTGTTACATTACTCCAAATGAAAATCACAACATAAAGTAAAAAATGCAATCAGTACCTCCTTAAGTCCTTCGTATACTAGGGCATCATCACGATTAATTCATCCTCTTGCCCAAACCTATGCCAATTGGGGTGAGCTTGATGGGTTCAACAAGCACAAATGCAAATTTTATCCAAATGATAACAAATATAGCTTGCACACAAGTTTGTCTAATGTAACATAAACATAGAATATGAAGCTTAAACTATAAAAAGTAATAACATATCAATCCATGAATACAAATAAATAAGCAAAATAACCATAATCAACACCATGGACAATAAATGAGTATTTGTTACAATGTAAATGATAAGTGTGTCATATTTCATTTTTAAAATTAGTCAATATATCTTTTTTTCATAATCATTTTCTTATTGTCAGCATCCAAATTTTGACTCGAGTTATCTAATGGAATGACTAAACACATCAAAGCATTATTTAGAACCAGACCCTAGGCAATCCTTGTTTAGGGAGATCAAACCTAGACTTTAGGAGGTTAGATATCCTTTGTGAAGTCTTCTCTGGATATTTCGGTCATAAAAGTCATCATCTATATCATGTCATGTGCAGTGTCATCTTAAAGATCAATAAAATACACCCTTCTAAACCATGTCATCTAGAGACTCCACAAGTCTCAATCACCTCATCTTTTCCCAATCAAGTCAAAACACTCTTTGATTAGTTTTGGTACATGGTCAACCATCGGGAATTCCCCCAAAACCCAAATTCTACAAGGTCAAGCCCATTTTCTTAGTTTTTTCCCTTCCTTCAAAAGACTGTCTCCCAAAGAGGGTTAATTACAAACCCAAGCTAGCCCAAAATCTCTATTCTTTAGTAAACTATAATCAGTTTTCCCCACCAAGTAACCTCCTTTCAAAAATCTCTCGAAGATTGCTGGGGAACCTAAAGGCTAGGCTATCAATTTTTGTGGCTCCAAGACCTTCAGATCTTTAATACTCTGTGACCCATTGATTTTCTATAGTAACCTCAGCTAACTCTAGTAACATGTCTAGTCAAGATTTTTCACTTACTAAAAAGAGGGTTTCGAGCGCGATTT
This sequence comes from Platanus orientalis, assembly GCA_025762735.1. Lineage (NCBI taxonomy): Eukaryota > Viridiplantae > Streptophyta > Magnoliopsida > Proteales > Platanaceae > Platanus > Platanus orientalis. Next base: position 9,283 of record JAOXJP010185650.1, read on the forward strand.
CCTCCTTGAGTGTTAGTTTTCAGAATAGTTTGAGTATGTGCCTTGCAAAACCTAAGGGTCACCTTTTATCTGAAGATCTCACAGACCAATATAACCATCTTACCCTTTTGTAATTATTTGAGAGTATCTGAAGTTAATCAAGCCCTGATTTCCCCAACCTATACTTACTGTAATCCATTTTCGACTTAACTAAAGTGACCAAAACATTCGAGACTTCAAAAGCATACTTTGAGTTTGCAAGTTTTTGGGCAAGGGAACCCAAAAAGAAAGGTTGTATAATAAAGAGACATTTTTTGCTAAAATTTATTTATTAGATATTAATGAGCCAAAACTTTTTGTCTTTTAGCTTATTAATGCTCATAAATGCATTCACACCAAGGGCATTCATCTTAGCCCTTAGATGAGGATCTCCCTTATGCACCCCTTTGTACTCCCTCTATGATTAATCATATGAATTTCAATAATCCAGATGATTCATCTCTAACCCCTCATTTAACACAAACCATCTCACCTCTTGATTGCTCTCAACAAATCAAAAGAAGTAGCTCATAAGATAAGTTTTATCTCTCACCCTTAATTTACCTAAAGCCTAAACTTTATCCTAACCACTCATTTTAGCAAACCCTAATTCTAATCTCAGCCCTAGATCATCTCATTGGTTGCCCTCAAGCAATGGCATGAGTACCTTAGCCTAACCTTAGCCATTGATCTTCCTATGGCTCACCCTTCAACCACACCCCTAGACCCCTATAAATAACCCCAATTTCATGCGAAATGGGGAGGATTTCTGAGGAAAAAGCTAAAGGCAAGGAAAAGAAGAGAAGAGAAGAAAGAAGAGGAAAATTCCTAAGCAACTAACCCTTGCCCCAACCCTTAGAAGAGGTAACCTAAAACCCTCTTTCTTATTGAATACTAGGTTATATTTAATCATTTTATTTTCATATTCTTTATATACTGCCATGATGTGTAATACATGCCCTATGACTACCTCTTGAAAGGGGTTACACAGTGGAGACAACATGTCTCTACTGGAGTTATTTTTTACCACAATACCTTGTCAATTTTTTGTGATTTTTGTAGGGATCAGAATGATCCCAAACTTTTATGGTAGGCTCTTGGATAGGTAGCCTACATATATTAAAAACTTTTATTGTGATTTTCTATTTTTCTTCTTGACCCACCCACAGTGTAGGATTTTTTGTGATTTTTTTTAGTTTGAGTTTGGCCCTAAAATTTTTACACAATACTCTCAAGAGGGTATCTTACCTATATTTAATGTTTCATAATTTTTAAACCCTCTGTAGTGATGTCCAAATGGACCAAAAATTAGTTTGCTAGATTTTTATCAAGTAAAAAATGCTTGAATTTTAAGCAATTAAATTCAGGCGTACTAAATTTCAAGTGTTGGGATGGGGGAACCACTCTAGTGGTCCCTGAACCTTTGTGAGCTCACACAGAGTCAAAGAAAGGGTTTTGACCAACCTTATTGTGTTAAGATATACTTATGGGCCCCTGTTGCCCCATATGCCCGAATTTCCATTCTGGAAAATTCATGCATCAAGCCCTAAAAATTCAAGCATATGAAAATTCAAGCGTTGGATCCGAAAGTCCATTTTTGGAACCTTAAGGTTTACTTGAACTTGCACAAGAACATAAGAGACCTAAATGACCAACTAGGGAAGAAATAACAAGTTTCCGGGCACCTGCTTTTCCTAATGCTTGAATTTGCATTCTGTAAAAATTCAAGTGTTAGGATTAAAATTCAAGCATTGGAAAATTTTAGGCATTAGGTCTATTTAAGATGTTTCAAAAATTTCAGAGTGAGACTAAGGGCCTACAAGGTCCAACATGAATGTAGAAGTGACCCTTAGACTAAGACTGGTCCCTATGTAAAAAGTTCCCAAGATCAGGCATAGGGCTCATTATTGGCCCAACGCTTGAATTTGCATTTTGTAAAAATTCAAGTGTTAGTATAAAATTCAGGTGTTGAAGCCAAATCTAGGTGTTTTGATTTCTAGCTTAGTTTCATTCTTAAATTATTGTTTATCCATCTTTTTATACTATTTTTAAGACTATTTCATTTCATGTGATTACAGGCTTCTCTGTCATGTTTCCTTTGAAGTTTTACATGTATATATGTATATATGCATGCATGTGCTTAGCCTAGATGACCCACTATTTCAAGTACCTCTTCTAATTTTGAAACCAACCCTAGCACGTTAAACCATGCACTTGTAAGTCCCAAGTGTATTCACCACCTGAATCTTACTTGGGAGACAACGCCGGCATCATGGCTACTACATTAGTGCGGTTAGACTGCTTAACCCTACCCAATCACTACCTTTGAACCCTTCCTAACCTTTTGTAGTCTCCACCTTATCCTAGGGTCATGTCATAGTGGTTCACAACCCAATGACCTTAGGACTTGGTTATGGCCTAATCATGTCCTTAAAATACATCCACACTGGTATAACATAGTCTCGACCCCTATTTCACTAACTTGATCACATGTTTCAGCAACAAGGAGTACTCTATAAATATATGAATAAACTAAAATGAACCTACCCTAGATCACTCTCACAGTCATACATATTTAACTGCTGAGACATGCACACATAACAAACCCCCAAAATTACATGTATTTTGATCCCGACAAAACCATAGGAACCCGAACCACACAAGATCGGGTATAAAGGCAGCTTAAAACTATGTCTCAAGTGCAACTGCAGTGATCATACCACTAGGGGGGTCCGGACCAATAACTTTACATCTAACAAGCACACAACCTTATAACACTTTATGACATATATGCTACAAGAAGCCACAGTTAATGTAAAAGTTGTAAATTCCATGAACTATAAAATACAAGCACTGTATAGACTAGGACATGTAAAGATTCATGTTAGAGTCTAGAAGATTATCTAGTTTGAGCTTTATGAAGAATTACCTAAAGCACGAACAACTACCTCAAGGAGAGTCAACCGGGAACTTGAAAATCATTCTAAAGGACTCACACTTCACTTTGAGTTCACAAAAGGTAAATCAAGTAAGGTGGCATGGCCACGGTGAAGCAAAGGTTTTCAAAGGTCTATAGACATTCCTGGACCTTAGAGGGGTGATCACTAAGTCTCTGTAGCCTTCCCATACATTTTTAAAACATTATAGAGACTTTGGATCGATGCTGAGGGGCGATCTCGAAGTCTCTGTTGCTTTCCGAGCATTTTTGAAACATTATAGAGACTTCGGATTGATCCATGATCGATCCAAAGCCCATAGTTCAATCCAACTTATTTGGATCAATCCAGGATCAAACCAGTAGTCCTCAGGTTATACTTTTTTGAGATTTATGCATTTGGATCAATCTAGGATTGATCTAAAGTGCTAGAAACACACAAACTATCATAAAATCCTTTAAAACTTAAATATAATCAATGGTATATATGATTTAACCATTTGGGATTGTTCTTATCCAATGGACACTATGATTTTTAGTCTATTATAAATAAGGATAAGGGTTAAAGAGAAAACTATTATTTTGGAACAACTTTGAATGCTTTTTTTCTCAAACCTTTGGTGTTTCTAGGAGAGATTTTGTTCTCCAACTTTGTGTCGATTAATCCCTATACCTAAATAGGATAAAGACCAATCAAAGCCCCCTCTCTACTCTTGCTAAGGCAAATCTTCAAGAAGTAGGATTTAAGAGTTGTGCAAAGGGAAACTCACATGGGATTCAATAGTAATATCTTTCTCAAGAAGGAGCAATCCCAAATTGTGGTAAGTTGTAGAGATAGAGAAAACTTAGGCAAGTTTGATTCCAAAAGTGATAAAGAGATCTTCCTTGGCTATTCATCTAGAAGCAAGGCCTATAAGGTCTTTAACAAAAGGACTTCTAGCATGAAAGAATTTATCAATGTCATCATTAATGATCTACCAAAGACTCAAACAAACAAGGAAGAAGAAAATGAAGAAAATCCTCACAGTGAACCCAAACCAATTGAGAATGGAACTCTTCATGACTCCGGGAGTGAGTTAGAAGAGAAAAACGATGAGGATGTAAGGCATCCTAAGGAAAATAGATTAATAAATGGACACTCATCAAAGGACACAATTGGAGATCCAGATAAAGGTGTTAAAACTATGAGACAACTGGAAAATCTTGTTAATCATGCATGTTTTACATCAAAAGTTCAACCTAAGAAAGTCAAAGAAGCTTTAAATGATCCAGACTAGATCCTAGCTATGCAAGAAGAGCTTAATCAATTTAAAAGGAATGATGTATGGTACCTTGTTGAGAGACCCAAGGACAAAAACATAAGCATTACCAAATGAATCTTTAAGAACAAGATGGATAATCATGGAACTGTCATAAGAAATAAGGCATGCCTTGTTTCTAAAGGTTATGCTCAAATTGAAGGAATTTATTTTGAAGAAACATTCACTCCAATAGCTAGACTTAAGTCAATTCGAATCTTGTTGTCCATTGCATGCCATTAAAAATTCAAACTATATAAAATGGATGTCAAAAGTGTTTTTCTAAATGGAATACTTCAAGAAGAAGTATATGTTGAACAACCTGAGGGACTCAAGGATCTCCATTTTCCAACTCATCTATACAGGTTAAAGAAGACACTATACAGACTGAAACAAACTCCAAGAACTTGGTATGTAAATTACCAAGTTCCTAATGGATCATCAATTTGCTAGGGGAAGTGTTGACAAAACACTCTTCATAAAAAAAGGATGGTCATATACTCATTGCCCAAATATATGTGGATGATATCATCTTTGGGTCAACGTGTAAGGAATTATCACACGGATTTGCCCATACGATGAAGTCTGTATTTGAAATGAGTATGGAAGGAGAATTGTGATTCTTCCCCAGGTTAGAAATCAAGCAAACATCAGATGGAATATTTCTGAATCAATCTAAGTTTGTAAAGGATCTGGTATCCAAGTTTTGACTTTTAGAGTCTAAACCATTACACACTCCTATCAGTTCTAGTGAGAAAATAACAAAAGATATCGATGGAGTTGACGTTGATTCCACTGAATATAGGAGTATTATAAGGAGTCTACTATATCTAGCAGTAAGCAGACCTAACATTGCCTTTAGTGTAGGTGCCTATCCGATATATCAAGAAACACCAAAGAAATTTCTTCTAAAAGTGGCCAAAAGAATCATTCGATATGTTCATGGGATAATTAACTTTGGTCTCTGGTATCCATTTGATAACACTCTAGTACTAGCTGGATTTTTAGATGCTAATTGGGTAGAGAATTTTGATGATCGTAAAAGCATGAGTGGTTGATGCTTTTATGTAGGCAATTGTCTAGTTTCATGGAACAATCACAATAAAAATTTCATATCATTGTCGACTATTGATGCATAATATATTGCCACTAGAAGTGGATGCACACAACTGCTATGGATGAAGCAGATGCTTGCAGACTATGAGTTATCACAAACTACGATGAACTTGTTCATCGATAACTCAAGTGTTATTCAAAATTTCAAGAATCCAGTGCAACACTCTAGAACTAAACATAAAGATATTTAACACTATTTTATTTGTGACTTAGTTGAAGAAAAAACAATATTTCTAGAGTATGTTTCAATTGAGGATTAATTAACAGATATCCTCACAAAGAAACTAGACTCGAAAAGATTCAAATATCTTCGTGGATCAATGGGAATGTATTCTATGTGAATACATTCATAAATTACCCCAAAAATAAGTTAGAAATACTCATTAAGGGTAATGAGGGAGAAGCCAAGCAAAAATCATGGGAATCTGAGATTTTTCTAAAAATATTCTATTTGGGATTTTTTCCAAACTGCCGGAACTAGTGAAATACGAATGGTTTTTTGATTTTATAAACGAGCAAAGCTCTCAGTTCGATCCTAGATTGAACTAGGATCAAACCAAGGCCATTTTCCCTCTCCCCTCTCTCTATTCTTGCTAGATTTTTGAATCACTAAATCTAAAACCATGTCAAAGCGAGATTTGGGAAAATGCCTAATAAGAGAAAAGGAGCAACCAAAACACCCCAGAACTTCATCTGCCAACTACGGAGCTTTGAGAAACTCCATGGCCTTCCACAACTATTCCCACATATTCTCAAAGAAGTGGATCTTTATAGAGTGGGAGGTGAAGCAAACCACATCTGCGACTTCACCTTGGGCACAAAAATTCCCAACAACAGTTGGATGCAGCTAACCATGATCAAAGGGAATGTGTAACAAGAGACAGTGAAAATATTCTATGCCAACATTCACTCTCACAACTACACTCAATTGTCCTTCAAGACTGAGGTGTACGGGGTTTGGATGCTCATCAACACGGACTGGATATCAATTCTTTTGGGGATTGCTCACCCTACGTTTAATCCAATCATCTTTCCCAATGTTGGGATTGACAAGGCGCACATTGCAGCACTGTTTAAGAGAGAGGAGGGCTCGTGGTTCGGAAAGCTCCTCATTAGTGAGTGCGATATATTACCAAGGTTTTTGAACATCATCCTTGTTCACAACCTGATCTCAATGACCCACAAGATCGACATGTCCAATGACATGGTCTACCTAGTAGCCAGCCTGATGGAGGGTAAGGCACTTGATGTCTCAACCATCATGTGCTACATGATGCGACAGGCAGCATCAAACAGAGGCTTCAATCAGGGTCTGCCATATGGGGTGATGATCACCAAACTGATGGAGCAGTGCGAAGTCACCTTTTCGAGTGATGTAGTGGTCCTTCTACAAGGACTTCCCATTGATGATGGCACGGTCCATCAAATGAAAGGAGGATTGAAGAGGAGAGCTGAGCCACATGCGGCTTAGGCAGCTAGAGAGGCAGCTCAGCCTGTCCTGGCCCCTGTTCCCATTCCAAAACCAGCAGAGGTTCCTCCACCAGCTTTGGAGACCATAGCTGTTGCTACTACCATTCCTCTAGCTCCTGCCTCTACAACATCTACTTCAGCCCCCAACTCAGACTATTCCACCATCACTCTCAGCATTGATCCGAGACATCCATGATGACCTCGGATGCATGTTTCGATGCTTAAGTGCCTAGGACAGAAGGTGGAGAGCATGAACCAAAGACATGTCCACATCGAGGGCATTGTCGATCCCTCATGTACACTAGCTCCTCAAGTAATCCTGGATATCCTTGCTAGTAATGAGGAGGATGAGTCGAGTGATGAGGATTCCTAGGGCTCCTCTAGTTTTCAGTTTTTTAATGTATTTTCTTTAATTTGTTTTTTGTAAACTTAAACTTGTACATCTTTTCAAAATTAATGAAAATACTACTTTTTGTTATCTCTTTAATCCACTATTCATGCTTGATCATGCCTTTGGTTTCCATGAAAAAAAGGGGGAGAAATTTCTAGTTCTAACAATGAAATGAATTTAGGGGAGAGATAATGAATGTAAGGGGAGAAAAGAAAGAAATTGGAAGAAATGTATAAAACTTCTAAAAGTAATATACTTATCATAGAAGAAGTTGTTGAAGTTAGGGGGAGCAACTCAATAAAGATTAATGAAATTGTAACTCAATAAAGGCATAAAAATGAATTACTTGTGCTCAATTTACATCACTTGCATGATGCTTATCTCATTTTTATTCCATGAGCATATATGTTTCATCATGATCATATCTAATCATATGCTTGCTTTTGTGTACATTATCATTTAACTGGACTAATCTTGGTTTGAGAAAGGTATATCATTTATCAAATAAGTTTTTGGATCTTAAAAGATAAAGCACAATGAAAAAGAAGAGATACAATGCAAAAACCAAGCATATATCAAGGGGAAGAGCTAAAAGAACATCACTCAAAGATATATGGATACAGTTGGGTTATAGAGTCCATGTATTTATTTTTGATGTATTTCATTTATGCATTTTAAGTTTTATAATGGAATTTCTAAAGGAGGAGATTGTTAATATAAAAGTTGTAAATTCCATGAACTATAAAATACAAGAATTGTATTGATTAGGACATGTAAGGAGTCATGTTAGAGTCTAGAATGTTCTCTGATTCAAACTTTATGAAGAACTACCTCAAGCACAAAGAACTACCTAAAAGAAAGCTAACTAAGAACTTGAAAATCATTCTGAAGGACTCACATTTCACTTTAAGGTCACAAAAGATAAATCAGGTAAGATGGCATGGTCACGATGAATAAAAGGTCTATCAAAGGTTTTCAATGGTCTACAGACCTTAGAGGGGCGATCCTGAAGTCTCTACCGCCTTCCTAGGATTTTTTGAAGCATTACAGAGGCTTTGGACTGATCTAGGATCGATCCAAAGCCCCCAGTTTGATCCAAATTATTTGGATCTATCTAAATTAATTTGGATTGATCTAGGAGTCCTCGAGTTGCAGTTTTCTGAGATTTATGCATTTGGATTGATTCAGGATCGATCCAAAGTGCTAGAAATGCACAAACTATCATAAAATCCTTCAAAACTTGAATCCAATCAATGGTATACATGATTTAACCATTAGGGATTGTTCTTATCCAATGGACATTATGATTTTAAGTCTATTATAAATAAAGATAAGTGCTGAAGAGCAAACTATTGGTCTGGAATGACTTTGAATGCTTTGTTGCTCAAACCTTTGGTGTTTTTAAGGCAGATTTTGTTCTCCATAATTGTGCTTATCAATCCCTATACCCAGATAGGATAAAGACCAATCAAAGCACCCTCTCTACTCTTGCTAAGGCAAATCTTCAAGAGGTAGGATTCAAGAGTTGTCTAAAGGAAAACTCTTGTGGGATTCAATAGTCATATTTTGCTCAAGAATGAGCAATCCCAAATTATAGTAAAGGCTACATCAACCTTCAAAGAGGTAAGCATTGTTTGATTAAATTACTTTAATATAATTGTGAATACTCTCATTGGAGACACCATGAGATTTGAACACTACCGCCAGAGACACTGGTAGTGTAGACTTAAGCACCTCATCGAAGGTGTAGACCATTCCTACTAGAGACACCAGGAATAAACCCAACACTATCGCCGAAGACACCGATAGTGTAGACTTTGCACTTCTGCCAGAGACACCAAAAGTGTAGACCACACTCGTTGGAGACACCGAGTGTAGATTGGCTTGCATTGCAAGTAGTTAGGCTTTTATTTAATTTTAGCATTGATTAAATTGTTTCAATCTTAACTAAAATTATATATCTCGGTTGTGAGCTTTTGAGAGTGGATGTAGGCTGCTGTGTTGAACCACTATAAAATTCTCTATGTTCCATGCTTGTTGATTGTCTTAATTATTTGCATTTACTTTATCAAACAGTTATTAATTATTACTTTATTGATTATAATTGTTCACATTAACACTCAAGATTAAAAAGGCTCAACCAAATAATTGTAGGGAACTTATCAACCCTACTCCTACTCTACTATAGGTAACACTATAGTGTATAACGGATCCTTGTGGTCAATGATTGGTTCATAGACAAGTAAGTTATCGATCAAAACACTTATATTGTAAATAAATATTAAGATTAAGTAAATTAAGTGAAAGGGTGTTTAGAATTAATAATTGAAAATTTGAATTATCTTATTTACCCCGTTTACGATCATTTCTGGAGTTTTAGCCCCCCTAAAAAGAGGGTGATTGGGGTGCCCAACACTTTCCCTAATTACAACAAAACATCTTACCCTACTCTTTGGAGAACCAGATTAGTATTAGGAGTTAATATATTAGACCTTAGGGTCTAGACTTCCTTTCCCCAAGAAAGGAAGCCGATGTCCAACTTCATCAAAAAATTTGAGTTGGTGGCAACTTCCAAAAAATCCTAGTATTAGCTAGACATGTGATCAAGACTCAACATCCCCTAATAAGACATCTTTTTCCTGAATTAAACACCAAGTAAACACCAGAGATTCCATAGTTGGCGAAGTGGGGGTAGGAGTCAAAAGGGGACATAAGAAAGGTGCGAGCCTCCCTCATTTTTCCCGATGCCCACACTTTTTATTAATAGTTCACTCTCTTATCATTAAGATTTGATTGCATTCATATCACATGGTTTATTTTTTTGTAGACTTGATCAAGGTCATGTTCATTAGTTCATATTATTCCATAATAGATTTCAAAGGTTTAATCATTATTCTCCATTGTTGTGACCCAATTTGAGGTCTCAAAACTATGTTTAATAAGGTTCAATAGGTTCAAATGAAGAAAAGACATAAGCCAAGTCAATATCAAAAACTTCAATTGAAGTGACCCATTGGGAGGTCCCAAAATAATAATCAAATGAGTTTAATGACTCAATACAATAGTCAAATAACAATCTCCATTGTTGTAACCTAATGGAAGGCCCCAAATGGCTTTACCATTGTTGTAACCTAATGGTAGGTCCCAAAGGTCATATCATATCCATTGCTAAGATCCAATGGAAGGTCCTTATATAGATTACTGGTGTGGTCCTCTATACTATATCATTGTTCCGACTGAATGACAGGTTCCAAATACATATTCCATTGTTGCAACCCAATGGAAGGTCCCAAAACAATATTCTCTCTCTTGTTGTGACCTAAAGGTAGGTCCCTATATAGGTTCCTTGTGTGATCATTTATACTTTACCATTGTTGCAACCCAATGATAAGTCCCAAATACATATTACATTGTTGTGACCCAATGGAAGGTCAGAACTAGTTTAATCGTGTTTAAAGAGTCCAATAATTCAATAAGGCCCAAAGAGCTTTCAATAGTTCAAAGATTCAATATGTCGCACCCCGAAATCCATACCAATAGGACCATGAATTTTAGAACATGACATTAATCATTCATTCATATCTTATAAATTGCATGAAATTCTTTCGCTCATTCTTTTTCATTCACATGCAATGGAATTGCATATCATAAATCATCACCATCCATATATCATAAATCAACCTATAATAAAATTCTCATACTCTATATCCTTGAACAATAATCCATAACCATAATCTTGAAAGTAATCCATAACAATAATCCTAACATTCCCTATAAAATAAACTAATAGTTTGACATAAACTAATCCAACATCTAAAAATCAAATATTAAATCTAAAACAAAAATCCATTAACTTATTACATACTTGAATTTAAATTGAAATAAACAACTGAATTGAAATATAATAAAGTCTCTAAACTATAATAATGTCTCAATGCCTCATGGCATAAATCAAATCCATCTAACTCTCAAAATCCTACTCATCTAAAATACTACGCATCTACCTCTTCATCATATGTGGTGCCAAAGTGGGGTGAGCTTGACAAACTCAACAAGAAAATAGTGAATTAAGGAGTAATGGATCAAGACTTAACTCGAATCAAAACAAAATAGATAGTTGTATACCTTTTAACAATATAAGGAACTAAATAGTTAATCATATAGAAACATATATTGAATTGAAACGAATTTAGAAAGATATAATAAATAGGTGGTCTAAATAGAACAAAACAGATATATATAACATAAATGAATAAAACAAAATGGAACATATAGATTAGATATATAAGTACTTATAGATAATAGTTACAACATTTAATCCTTGGTGAAAAGATTCAAACCCATCATTTAATCCCCAATGAGAAGGGCCAAACACACCATTTAATTTTTGGTGAGAAGAGCCAGACTCTATTTAATCTCCGGTGAGAAGAGCTAGACACAACATTTGATCTCTAGTGAAAAGAGCCAGAATAGTTCACACTATAAATTAGGTGTGACAGGTATCATCATATATCTCCCTTGATGAGAAAAGGTATCTTATAATGGAAAACAATAACAATAATGTTACAAAACATATAACAATTCATAATAGAATATAAACAAATTCACTTTACCTAAAATCAAAGATGCTTGATCCCCCTAAGCACAAAACTATTGAATAATCAAACTTTTGCAATAAGTATGAAAAACATATGAGCACATAAAGATCTTATAAACAATGGAAATAGTCTCTACAATCTTATAGAGTCAATACCCCAAACTATAAGATCACTTGTGTTCTTGAAAACAAAAAACTCTCTTTAAAAATTAATGATTTTGGTACCTTGAAATGGAGTAAAACTTATAGCAAAATGATCCCTAACATGTAGGACAAAAATTCAAAACAATCTATAACCTAACAATTTTGCAAAACAACATGGTGTTTTTATGTTCCTTGAAAAACTCAAAAACTTCTTCGAAAACCATTGTTATTTACTTTAAAACCAGTAAAAAATAAGAGTAACCTTTGCAAAATGAGATTATATCATATCTAGGAACCTATGGAATTCAAAAATGAAGTTAGTTTATATAGGTTCTTACAAAACCAATTTATCTCTTTTAAAACCATCTTCTACAACTTTAAACAAATCAAAACTTATGATGAATGGTTGAAAATCCTTTAAAAACTAGAGTAGATCTTTACAAAACAAGAGTAATGCACATCTATAATCTTAATAGAATGAAAGTGGATGTAGTTTACACATGTTCTTACTTTTTTTGTGTAAAAATGTTCCTAAGCTTTCATTTTTCAGAAAAATCCCAAAACCTTTACCAAAAATCTAACTTTTCCTCTTTTTTTTTTTTAATCTTTTTTTATCTTTTCCTCTTACTCTTGATGTTTTTTATAGGGTTTTGAGGTCTCTTTAGGTCGCAATCTATCAATTTATAGACCCCCAAGAGGTCCCACATAACCAATATGGAGAAGGGGAAGTCGTTATGTGACTTTCTTTTTTCGATCCCAACCTAGGCGACCAATCGGGGGGTGCCCGATCGATTGAGCATACCCTTGATTAATCGGGCCTCCTAGGCCCTATCAAGGGTCCTCCCGATTGATCGAACCAGAGCCCAAATTCTGAATTTTTTTCTAGTTTAGCCGTCATCTACTAAAATGCTTATATCTTTTTCGTTTGGGGTCTGATTCGCTCACCATTTATTTTGTTGGACTTTAGGCTTCCATGCTTATCCAATGACAAAGTTTTCTCACAGATTGTTCCTACATTTTCATTAGTGCCACTCTAAAGTTGTACTAATTTATATATCAATATATGTTGATTTAAATGGTCCTAAGTGTGTACAAAACTTATATGATATGTGTAAACATTCTAAGTGTGAAATGTGTATAGAAATATGTGCAACATGTGCAAGGTGTTACACTCTTACCTCCTTAAAATAAATTCAATCATCTAAATTTGACATACCTTGAATGCGAAACAAATGTGGATACTTTTCTTTCATCTCATTTTCTCGTTCCCAAATTGCTTCTGCTTCTTAATGATTTGTAATGCCCCAAAATTCCATCACTAGATAAGACTTTGGAGTGTTAATCCCTTTACACTTCTTCTTTTTTCCCTTATTCAAGACCCTTTATTGCCAAATATTATAAAAGGGTCCCAAATTTTTTTTAAATTCTTACATTTACTTAATTCATTCATTATCATTCATACTTGTAATTGAAACTAACTTCTAATCCAAACTATTACCATGTGTAGCGGAATCTAACTTTTAAATCATTAACATCATAGTACAAGGAAAACTAGTCACTTAAAATAAAATCCTTTCAAATAACTTCTCATAATCAAACTGAGGTCAAACGTTTAAACCTCATAAACATATCAATCCTTAACATGGGTCCATACACATAAATTGAAATAAATTGAAACCTCTTTATGAAATTCACATTTTCTTATGCAATGACTTTTATAATCAGAATTTATCTTATTTATCCTCATTTTTATCTTATGCTCTTACTTATACAAACAAAAACTTTATACTTATACTTATCACACAATTTATCATTCCTATACCAATTTTACCTATAAAACTTCTAAAACCCAAACAACTTTTTCATCTATAATCCTCCTTAGATCTTCAAACTACTAATTTTCACTTTCTTTTAACCATCTAAGAATCTCTTAACACAATTGTCCAATCCACTCATCTACAATCTCCAATGTACTTCTTAAAACATACACTTCTACATTTTAAAGACTTCTAGCACATGGTGGTTATCTCACATACAAAACCAGTGAGTAGGTCTCTATCTCAGATACAAAACCTTTGATGGGGTCTCTATCTTAGATATAAAACCTCTGAGGGGGCCTCTAAATGGTTCTCACATACAAAACCTATGAGTAGATCTCTATTTCAGATACAAAACCTCTGATGGGGTCTCTATCTCAGATACTAAACCTCTGAGGGGGTCTCTGAACATATAACCACTATGGTATCCATTTCTAACTACTACTCTCTCTGAGACACATAATCCACAAGGGATTTCTAAAATAATAATCTACAATGAATCTCTTAATCACTAATTTCTTCAAATATAACTTTTAAGGTCTCTAAATCATTCATAGCTTTTATAAATCATCTTACTTCTCTCTCATCTTCAAATACAAACAACACTAATTTTTATGAACCTTAAATTTTATCGAAGCTTACTTCTTAGTACAAAACAATCACATGTTTTTATCATATTCATAACAATAATCTCATACACTATTATACATCAAAATTTAAGATATTATCATTTATGATATCATTCTATAGAAGGTTTCAAACAAAACAGTTCATAGCTACGCATGACACAGTTCATAATTTAACATTATATGCATGTATGCATGATCCTTTCCAAACTTAACTTTTCTCAAAAATAATTTTCTATTTTCCAAAACTTAGTCTTAGTATAACTCTTATAAAATCATGGTTGTTTCATTTTATAAAAACAAAGGATTGTTTGACTCAATCTAAGCACAAACTAAGAATAATGCTTCTTTAAAATTAGGTTTAATCATAAACAATGCTTATACTTTTATAGAATTACATAAGCCTTTTAATCGTTAACCACAACTTCATGAAATATTAATGTTCTTCTAAACATGATAAAAATAAACTAAACAATTTATAACCCTTTCTTAATTAATATAACATGCTTAGACATGAAAAATTCTTAAGAAAAACTTTGCAATGATTATAACTTATATACTTTTTAGTCAAGACATAGAGAATTTCTAAAGATTCAAGCTTAAAACATAAAGAAATAATTTTCAAAACTTGAACAAAGCTCTAAGAACATAAACAAAGAACAAAATCATGTAATCCTTATGTAATTACTTGGATCATTCATAAAACTTTCAAATTATTATATTTTCTAAGAAAACAAGGTTTAAAACATTAAGGATCCTTTAAAAACTTTAACAAAGCTCTAAGATCCTAAACAAGGAACAAAACATGTAAACTTTATGTAATTACTTGTCTCTTATTGCTAAAAATTGGATTCTAAAGTTTGTTGCATTCTTCAACCTTTTCCTCTTTTAAAAACAAGTTTTTCTCTTTAAAATCCCTACTCTTGGAAAACTTCTTAAAAAGATCCTCTTTCCTATGAGTTTCTATATATGTTTTATAAACCTTAATTCCCAATTTCAGGTTTAGGTCTCTAGTGCAAGAATCTTTAAAATTGTGCAAAAATCGCGATTGTACGAAATTTTCTGCTTTGATGATGTCATCCCATTAGAATTTTTCCAACATAAACACCTAGTAGGAAAATGGTCATAACTTTCTCTATAAAACTCAAATTCACTCACTTTTTTTTTTTGTTGGAAATTAGACTTCAAGAGCTTTTCAAATTTATAAGGTTTGTTATCTAATTCATTATATATTTTTATTGGTATATTTTTAAAGTTACCTCAAAATCTACTAATTCATATTATACTAGACGGCATAGACACTTTTTGGGAAAATTGTCATAACTTCTTGTAGGAAACTACAATTCACTTACCGTTTATCACATTGGAAAGTAGACTCATAGATCTTTCAAAGCATATATTATTTATAGGTTGATTGATATGAGATTGATATAGATTGACTTATGATGTTGTATCATCCGTTTGAGATAGCTTCAAAAATTGTCATGCCCTTGACCCTTTTTTTCCTTAGTAAATTATCTTTAACTTTTTCATTTGGTGTCTATTTTGTTTGCCATTTATTGTGTAAGACTCTAGACTTCCATGTCTATCCAAAGGTATAAGTTTCACTCTCAGATTCTTTCTACATTTTCATTGGTGTCCTTTTAAAGTCGTGTCAATGATCAGATCAACATATATGTATTTTATTAGTCCTATGTATGTACAGAACTTATGTGACATGTGTTAGCATTCTTAGTGTGATATGTGTATAGTAATATATGCGTCATGGCGTGGGGTGTTACAACTTATGCTTAGCTTTGTATGATCTGATCTGGAACAGACCAACCCGGGGTCAAGCCCGATTTATAGTTAACCATTCCGTGGTTAGAACTGGTTTAAAATCAATACCTGATAGCATTTGATTGGTGGGAGTTTTTAGTCTGCCGCAGTTTCCCCTAGTTCTTCATTCATAGTGTAATGATGACAAATGGGGAACTGTGAAGGTATGTTAATTCCTTTTGCTCTACATTTAATTTGATGGACGTGTGACCTCTAAGGGCATTTGAGGTGACATGAAGCCGTCTCACCATTAAACTTGTTCATCGGGTTCCAAATCTAGAGAAGTTTTCTGTTGGAGTTTTTGTGTGCAATTGGACAGTTTCTTTACTCATTACTTGCGAGTGGAGAATTCTTTGAATGTAATTATAATGATGGACATCCCTTGGAGTTTCGAGGTGCCTAGATCCATTCATGGAGAGTGGTCTCAATGCCTCTTGGGTTGCCTAGTTCTTGCCTATAAATCTCCATCTTCCATTCTGGGCTTCTATAGCATTCTTGAATTTTTTGGTACCATGTCTCTGCAAAACACTTCCTCTGATAACATTGCTCCTATCAATGATTCTTTTGCTTGGCGTCTGATCATATAAGACAAGAAGGATTAGTATTGGGTAAATGGGTAATCAGTTTATACTCACTTTTCCATTCTTACGATCATAAATTTATGCAAAATGATCTTGGATTTGGTGGTTCTACATCTCTTCTTCATGAGCTTGATTATTTTCTTATGTAAAACCTTGATTTCATAGATTGTGTGAGTGAATATATATTTTTATGCTCACTTTCCTTTCCTAGGATCTTAAATTTGATGATTGTGAGTTATATTTTGGTGAATTCATCTCTATTTCCTTTTGAGATTGTTGTTTCCTTAGTAAT
>JAOXJP010185651.1:0-12369 GCA_025762735.1 Platanus orientalis
CGGAATGGCGGAACAGGATTCATGTAGCCGACCCCAAATAGTTGGGATAAGGCTGTTTGTTGTTGTTGTTGTTGTACCTTAGGTGCACATGGTGAAATTTCCTATTTTAGGTAGTTATGGTAGGTCGGGGTTTAGAATGGCGACCATTAGGGTTGTGACATTTTATGTGACCATGTTCGTATCAGAGGATGATTCCACATCCAATGTTACCTCCTATTTGGCAGTGACGGAACTCCTTACATCATCATTTAAGATTTTTGAATCTGATATGAATGTTGACATGCCGATTAGTGACAATGGATCGAAGAATATATCCTCCTCATTAGTGTCAGAAGAGAGGTCATTCTCATCCATGTCGACATCATGCTAGTCTTGTGGAAAATATTGAACCATGGTTCGAATGTACTTTTGACCCTATATAATCTGTCGATAAGCATGGGCCACAAGGACACATAGCAAGATGGTAATATAAGGTACTAGTCGAATGCCTTAGCTACCAATGATAGCAGAAAAAGCCATAGGAGCTAGTGGTGTGCCGTTTTGGACAATGCACTTTCTTTTAAGAACATTTCAGCTTGATAGTGAAGATCATTGGTGCCTTTATATATAGTGAAATTAGGCAATTGGTATCCTCTAGGAAGGGAGTCTGATAGATCTCTTCTATAATAGGTTGGCGTGTGGTCCTAAAATGCCTTTCATCGAGGACTGGGGAAATCAACTGATCAATTTGGCTCTCAAAGCCCTCATATGTCTATTGCTTTTCAAGTTATTGTAGGGGGGTTGGTATGCCAAGTATCATGAGACTTCATCCTGTATTGCATGAACTCTTGAATGAACATTTGTATCATCAAGTCCCATGTAGATATGGACCAAGTAGGTATGCCCATATACCAATCCAAAGCTAGTCCATCCAAGGAGAGTGGAAACATACAAAGCAGTAAGGCCTCATTGTACATCACCTCTTAGTAGGAGATCATTTATCTAAACATATGTCTGCAATGGTAGTCATACATTCTCATGGAGAATGAAATAAATGAATTTCATACTTTGGAGGGAATGGTTTCTCATAAACCAACGGACACAAGGGATGGACCTTTCACGGAACCTTCGTAATGTACTGTTAAAAAGCCTGCACTTTCTCCGAGTCATGGGTAGTTGAGTTAGATCTTGAGTTGGAGGAGAAACATGTATATATCATGAGAGGCCGTAGAAGGTCTCGTTGCCATGTTGTTGAATTTCACCTAATTCAATGACCTTTTTCTTATGATAACCACCATATGTAAAGGTTTTTTTTGGCTTAATTAATACATATCCATGAAGTCCAATATACTTCTAGAGGGTCAACATACCACCTTTGAGATATGAGTCACCTGTTTATGATGGAAGCCATATTGCATGAAATGGCAGTTCTAGACAGATCATCGTTGGATGACGAATTTGATGTCAACTCCTTCGGCATGTATTCTTTTAACGTGACCAGGAAACGAGCCGGTTGCTCTAACAAGTCTATGGGCTAGACTACTAGTTTATACTTCTTGGCTTTGTACTTCTTTCCTTTCTTCTTTATGACCCCTCTCAATTGTAGTAAACGTTTCTTAGCATGCCTGACTATGTTATTCTTTATAAGGTTCATTATAGATTTTTCAAACTGAAGTCACTTTTTTCAAGCAGCTTTTCCTTCAAGGATAGTCCATTCATCTTCATATTTGGAACTATACTCAGGCTTATCATATAGCACATAATCCCCAACTCTGTCTAATTCATCAGTCATAAAGGTGAAGTTGGCAATGACAGGCTTTTTGATCTCAATGTCAAGGGCTATGTCACCCTTGGTAATCAAAGCCTAAAGCTTGAGTTTAAAGATGAAGCATTAATGAATTATATGCCCCAACAAGCGATGGCACTTACAGTATTTGGCGTCATTGCCTTATCCACTTCTTTGGATCTCTTGGACTCTAGTAGAATGGCATCCCCTGTCTCAACGGTCTAATGGAACGTACTTTCTAGGTCGCTCTTTGGGAATGTATAGGTCCTCTCCTTTTGTGATTTCATTGATAGTCTTTTGGGAGTTGGCTTCTCTTACATCACCTCGGCCTTTTTCTTGTTGACAATCCTAATTGGTTTCTTTTTAGTGGTGACCACAATGGATTCTAGCTTATTGACTGCCGCTTTTCCCCTCATTTCCCTATTGTGTTTCGTGATCTTCTTTTCAAAATCATGTGCCTTTGATATAAGATCATTGAATCCTGAGAAGGTTTATGGAGTGAGACAAACCGATAGCTTAGATTTTTAAATTGCTTAAGCATATATGGATAAGCTCTTGTTGGTCAAAGGTATGCTTGCAAGAGTATGTAAGGTTCTACCATTGGTTGATATAATTGGCGACAGACTCGTCGTCGCACTACTTATCATGGACTAGTTCAGTCAACCCAATAGTCTTATGCACTCTCCAAAATTGATTAATGAACTCCTATTTCATGGTTTCCCAGTTCGGGATTGAGCCAAGTTGAAGGTTTGAGTACTAGATAAAAGCTACCCTGTCTAGAGATTAGACGAATAGTTTAAGCATTAAGTCCTCCTAATTTTGTAATGGACTGCATCTGGATTCGAACTGGGCCACGTGTTGCTTAAGGCAAGTAAAACCATTGATTTCTTTGAATTGCAGTTGTATAAAGGTAGGCGGAAATGACAGGTGGTCAATGTAAGAAGGATAAGGTCTTGACATTGTATATACCTTGTCTACCTCTCTTCCTTGAATTTCCTAAACATTCTGGACATTATAAATTCCATAGTGGCAACCATTTAAGGATCCACCTCTGTTATAGAAGGTGGTGTGAAGTGAATGTATTTTGTGGACGCATGTAGGAATTCTAAGTATAACTTTCTCTTTCATAGTTTCATTATGGGGAAGGCCTTTGTGGTACAAAAGTACTTGGGTTACAACCATATGAAGGCATTACTCTGAGCATTGATGCTGGGATGTATTTTGGGGTGAATTGAAGGGATGCCCTCAGCTCTGGTTCTTGTCAAGCTATTGTGTAGGGTCCTATCCCCTGCATTGCCAAAGTTAAAGGACTCACCCTCTATCATGTAGACATAAGTTGATTGAGTAGGAAATTTATACTTGACTTCATCTTAGCCAGTGTAGCTTCCTATGCTACTTTGAGGCTGTCATGTTTCTCCAATTTTCCTATGATCTTTTTCTTCTTTTAAGGGATCTTCTTCTTGATCACTTAGATACTAGTTCACATTATTAGCTCCAAGGTTGCTTTTGTTCTATGATTCCTTGGGTGGCAAATTTGATGCATCACCTTGGTCTTGTGTTGACCCTTTTGGTCATGATGTACAATCGTGGCATTGACTGTTACTGCCTCACCAAGGGATAAACCAAGGCTAAACTCTATCTAAAACCTCATTGGCAATGGCCATAGTGATCCTCCAAAGATGGGTGAATCTCCAGTGGATCGCTCTAGAAAGCGTATGTTGCCTACTGCCAACTGACTTCCAATAATCAGTTCGACATCATTGATAGGTAGAGGGTGTGTTGTAGATGGCCCTAGAGTTCTTTTAGAAGGAGCCCCTTTCCTTACTCTGGTTGTCATAACTGTAGCTCGAGATGCACTTGTGGGTCTAAAGATCTTCCCTTTTCCAACATATAGTGTATATCTTGTTTTTCCTTTGGTATGTGAAGGAATGGATGGATCTCCTCTTTGTGCATGTACTCAAGGAGAGATGACATTTATTGGGATGCTCCTATCTTCATGTTGAGTGTAGATAGCCTTACAGATCTTTTTCCTCCTCTGTTGTTCAATATTTCTTCTTCACCTTTTAATGGGAGTTAAGTTAGAGGACAGGGTTGTGCTTGTCCTTGGTTCTACCTCGTCATTCATGAATTTCCTTAATGGCTCAAATTTGATGAGCAACACTAAATCCTTGAACTCTATGTTGGCTTGGGCCTAGCATTGTTTTCCTAAGATCTAGTGTGTCTTGGTGGTAAGCTCAGACTCCACACTCATTCCATAATGTTTGTCTGTTTTTCTTGAGGATTTGGGTCTGGGCTTAAACACTCACTTAACCCATAATTACAAATTCTAAGCTTGCTACATCCCTTGGGAATTTTGGGTAGCATCTCCTCTCAGTTTGCAAGAAACTTAGAGACCATAAATAGTCACAACATTGTCAATAACCCAAGTTTCGATCATAGCAGTCTCACTAGTCTCAATGGAGATGGACATGGCTGGTATTTTGGCTGAGGCATGCAAGGTCGTTCCTTCTCTAGAAGGGGGCATGCAAGCTTAGCCGTAGATAGCTGAGATGACAAGACCATTCATTCTCTAGGAAGGGGTATAACAAGGCAACCATGGAGGTGATTAGGTGTGTTGGTGAGGAAACCACTTTGGCCCTTGTTCTTAGTCCCATGTAATCTCATGGGATAGTAGCAACAATTCCCGCAGTTGCAAACTTACTATCAAGGTTCCTGAAAATTATTATATAATAATGTTATAATCTTAATTTTTAATTTGACTTAAACTTACTTAAACCTTCAGCTTTATTGGAGGAAGAGCGTGCCAATGCGCACTGTAGTTTTTTAGCTGGGTGGGACCGAGAGAAAGAAAGGATCTTTCGTATATAATCCTGCATAATCTCGAATGTTATTAGTTCCAGTACATAAACCAAATGATACAATGTAAGCCTGCAATCATGGTAAAATCTTGGTTTATTTAATCATCAGGGACTCCCAAGCACATGAATTATCTATAAATAAAAATGGGTCTTCTTTTTCATTCCCAATTACTCTATAATTTCCACAAGCACACGCTTAGTTTCCATTTCGGTTGTAGGTGTAACCAATCCACTATTAAGGATACAATATAAAGAATTAATAGAAAAAGAGCTACAATAAAAGATCTTTGATTACTTCCTTAGGGGGAAGCTTTCGAGATAGAGAACTTCTAGGTAGCTCTCGCAAACCAAAAAACTAGTTTTTGAAAGGGTTAGAGACGACTGGCCTTTTGAGGAGTTTCCCTTGGACAGATGAAGTTGGCTTCGTTCCATCCCTCATTCCATAGGGAACCTTCCACACTCGTTCATTTGGGATCATCTCCTAGATAAAGAAAGGGCTGTAATTCCTCGCGTCCAGGATTACGTCCTAGATTCATGAAGGTTTAATTAGTAAATCGCTTCCTAATGGTATGTTCCAGGTTCGTTTAAATAATGAAGATCTGATTCTATCCAACAACTCCTTGTGCAACAACAAGCACCAGCTTGACTTAGGAGGTGGTGATTTAATAGCAGTAGGTGGCAAAGTGTATTCCTAAATGAAGATTTTGTATATGTGTGTTCGGGTACTCCTTTATCATTTCGTCCAACAGGAATAGTGAAAGGGATCTTGAATTAAGAAGTAGATCCTAGAAGCTAAACAAGGGCCTCTGCTATTGCTATGAGTCTAAAATTCTAACTATAACTAACTATAAAAAAAGAGTCAAAAGAGTTTTATACGTGGTCCTTTTTTAGATATACATACATTTTCGCAAAAAAGCTGTTCTTGGAGCATAAGCAATTTGCTTAGCTTTACATCCGTCCTAAGGTATCATTTCTAAAACATCTGTGGGACAAGCTCGTACACATTGAGTACACCCTATACATGTATCATAAATCTTTATTGTTCAACTCTATCTATTCCTCTATCTGTAGAGTACATTAAATGTATACATAAATGGTTATAACAAAGTTTTTGTTATTCGAGCCGAAGGAAGGTGAGAATGACATCGAGTCATCATGCCCTGGGCGACACATGTGCTACAATGGCCTTAACCGGGAGATGTTGAAGCTACATAGATTATTTGAATTGTGCCTACTATCATCAACCAGGGAGAAATGAAAATGAGAGAGTTTTATTTATATAAGAACATTATATGTCTAAACCATATTGAAAGAAAATCAAAGTAAGTGTAGGAACATAGGTACATGATATTGAATGTCTAAACCGTATTGAAAGAAAATCAAAGTGTAGGAACATAGGTACATGATATTGAATGTAATCTAGGTCAAGGCATAAACCTAGTTTGAGCCACAAGAACTTTTGCTAAAATAATGAAGGAACCATCACCACAATGTCTTATGCGGCTACCTTTAGGTGTTGAAAACCGATGGGGAATAAAATTTAAATTAGTAGTAGTGGAAAGGGCAAAAGATACTTTATATACAAACTCATGAGAGTCTCAGACTGAGTGCTCAGACAAATCTTGTTTGTTAATAACCTCGGACCAATCAATTGAATATTGATTAATACGTAATTGGTCGAACACTACTTGAAAATGGCTCTTCTACTCATAAACAAAATGTTCGAAATGTTCCTAGAAATTCTTGCTCCCATTGGACCATTTATATGTTTCATCACCACTTTGTGAAAAATCATTAGGTATGAATATGTTAGATACCTGTGACTCGATTGGTGAAATAGTATCTCCCTCCAAAAAAAAGGTAAATTAACACCTTAGATGGTGAAAGAATCATCGTATGCCCCGGAAGCTAGATTATTACGAGCCATACCTGGCATGGACAGTGCGACAGTTTTTTTTTAGGAAAGCCCCAACAAAAAATACACATTATTCCTTATTTTCTATCGAACCGATCATAACCACTACTTATATTCATAAAATAAGATGAAACAAATATTCTACCCCTCTTAGCTAGGGAATGAATAATCTTTTTTTCCTCCGATGGTTTAAACGAACAAACTCTAAACAAAAATAATGAATTTGTTAGAAGAGTGCAGCAAGCAGCAAGGAATCCTAAGATACTAAGCCTTACATCATTCTCTCTTTATGACCTATTAGAAAGCTTGTTAATACAACATAACAAGAAGAAAGATGAGAGGAAAGTGAAATTCCATCGGGCATGCCAAAAATTTGTAACACCAAAATTCATCGCTCTTAAGGAAACTTGAAATTCAAAGTGTTCAAATTACCCAATCATATAGGAGTTGGTTTATTATTTTAATGAGTGGGAACTTTTACTCCAAATATCTTTCAGGAGACTTTTTAATTACTACTATTTTGAAACAACAAACCTTTGATTTCTACTCGTTACATGACTTGTAAAGAAGCAAAACATGAATAAAATGTGAAGCTTTTTTTTATGTTTTGAATCAAAGTACAAAGAAGTATTTTCTTCTCTCTTCTACAATTCTTCTCAACTTACCTAGCTACAACTATAGTTTTGAATCCTTGAGCTTGTATCTCCTTCCTTGGAATTCGTAAAGGTATTATGGATATGCTTTCTTCCAAAGAGTAGAGCAACATGAACTTGAAGTAGCTTGTGAAAGAAGTAGAGCTGAACATGAGAGAGAAGGCTTGAGAGCCTTGTTTGAATGTGTCAGCAAATAAGTAATGTAAAGCTTGTTGATTGTATGGAACATAGGGTATTTATAGAGTTAATGACGAACAAAGTTTGAGTCCTTCTAGGATTACAACTCATCATCTCCTTTTATGCATGTTTACATACAAACTCTTGCCTTTTAGGAGTCTGGCGGATGTGGCGATTCCTTATTATCTTTTGCAAAATTTTATGTGCAAAGAAAATCCCTAACCATGTGGAAATATTACTATTGCTCTTATCTCATCCCTTAATTTATGGGATTTGTTGAGATAGAAGAGTCTTATTATAGTAGGATTTATTTTTTATGCAAAATTGTGCTCCATCTTCATAACCTATACGAGTTAGAGAAATCTTGTGCTTGTGGGACTTCTTCATTAGCTTTCTAGACCTCTTAGTAGTCTAAACTGCTTTAGTCACAATTCATTAATGTGCATACCATAACATATAGAATATTTGGGCTTCTACCTTTCATGGGTTGTGATGCCATAGCCATTATGATGCAAAAATCATCGTAGAGTAGCATCCATCGTGATGCACATATCATCGAGAGTATACTTGATCACAGTGCTCCATAATCACGGTAGGATAGTTTTTGAATTTTACAACCAACATATTTTAATTGTGATCAGGCATAGTCATGATACAAGGAAAATTTGGTAAATTTACTTCAACTGCAAATTTTTCCTGTGTCTACAAAATTGTCTAAATATTTAAAGGGTACAATTGACTACAACTTGTACTATAATGGTACACCTCTAGTTTTGGAAGGGTATTGTGATGAAAATTGGATATCTGATAGAATGAATACGAAATCAACGAGTCGATATGTTTAGTGAAGGTGTAGTCTCTTGGCAATCAACCAAGCAGATTTGTGAAGCACATTCAACAATGGAAGTTGAGCCCATTGCCTTGGAGAAAGCAAGAGATAAAACTAAGTGGCTAAGAAATCTCTTCAAAGATATTCCATTGTGGAATAAATAGGTCTTATTAGTGTCAATCCTTTATGATAACAAGCGGTTATAGCTAGAGCTAAAAATTTTATATATAATGGAAGAAATAGACATATACGTCTAAGTCATAACATTGTGAGAAAAATGTTAAATAATGATATTATATCACTAAGTTTTGTAATGTTAGAAAGAAATTTAGCTGATCTTTTCATAAAACCACTTGATAGAAAAGTGGTGAAAGATACATCGAGGGGGATGGGATTGATAACACAATCATGAGTTAAATGCGATGGTAACCCAACCTATGTGATTGGAGATCTCATGAAGTAAGTTCAAATGGGTAATAACAAGTTACAAGATAACTCATAGAGCACTGTCAAAAGAGAACTTAAGCTCTTAGTCCCTTCCCATGGTATAGACAGTGCATAAACTGCAAAATTAGTGAGGGTTAAGCTATTAAATTCCTCAATGAATTCATAGCTTGCGATTAATTGCAATTCGTACCTAATGAAATCACCTATATGAGTGTGGAAGTAAAACTACTTTCTATGAGGACTTAGGCTAAATTCACTAAATCACTCATAAAAACCAAGAATGATGTAAGGCCGAAATGCTTTAAACCATATAAAGTGGAAATGTTTGAGAAAATTGAATGTGGGTAACAAATTTAGTAGGTTTACAAAATTAAAGAATGAAGCAAAAGAATTATTCTACCAAGCTCTAATAAAGCATAACTTGTATATCCTAAGTATCAGTTCAAAGTCCAAAAGACACCGGTATCACTACATTCATTTTTTGCTGGTTCACATCCAAATTAAATTGTTTTAAATATTTTGAATTTGTTGGGAGTTGTTGTAGTGAAGATTCAAAATATTGAAATTTTAATACATTCGAACAAATGAACTTTTATCAAAGTTCAGACAATACACTACTTGATCGATCCAAGAAGAAATTTGGATCGATGTTCAATCTATCAAAATAAGTCAGATCCATCGAAGTGCCCAGATCATTAAAAATATAACCATTGCGAAAACTCGTGATCTTTCATGGGGAAATGTGCATAGGTGCTTGCAAACATTAATATACGATTGTCTGTGTAAGAGGGTGTCTAAGATGTCCACATATACATCTAAAAGTGCCTTTACACAGTTTATAAATAAAAGGGGGTGTCTCATGTTAAAACACATTAAAGACAGCATCTTTCTCTCTCATTCTCACTTTCTTCTTTCGTGTCTTTCTTATAAACGTTTTAGTGTTCTTTTCAAACATTTCAAGTTTTATGAGGTTTTGTTTTACTAGGTTTGAACCACACTCATTACCATTCACTGTAAATCTTTTTATACTGTGCGGATCCAAGAAAATCATGTTGTTAAATCTTATGACGATTGCTGGAAAAGTCCTGTCACAGCAAAATATAGGCAGATGAATACCGTTAAGGATTGTGGCCATGAGCACACCTTAACACAAACTTATAAGTTTTTTCCAATTAAATTTCTTTTATTACTTTCAACAGAATTTTCTCTACAGTAAAATTATTTAGTTTTCTACGATTACATTGTGAAATAGGCACTTAGATTAATTTCATCTACATTTTATTGAAGTTTCTTTGTTTAGTAGTAATGTTTAACATCATGCCTCACAATAATGGCAGAATTGGGATGCTGAAGGACATTCTGTCACTTCTCTTTTCTGGGGGATTTTCTCCGACTAGAAAAACGACATTTCTTTCTGATTTACCCTAATGAAATGAAGGAAACCAAAGTTCCAAAGTTCATTGATGTGTGTAGAATGATTATGTCAATCCTTTTCAAGGGTTTATACTTATTCATATGGTGACGAACCTCAAATTTAACCGAATCATAATCTAATCTAATGGAAGCCTAATTGATACCGATCTAGCATAAGAGGAGATGCACCCACAATGATATAGCGTATCTCTTGCACAACTTATGAGAATAAGGCATCATTCAATATTTATATATTATACAACCCCTCAAGCTGAGAGGAATGGCGATTTTGCCGGTCCCGTTGTATCACAGGTTCTAGCTGTTTCTTGTGTCACTAGAAACCTGACCGCGACCTAGGGCATTCTTTTAAGTAATCATAATCAATAATAGTAAAAATATATATATATATCATTTTTCAAACGGTGCCTGGACCTAACAGGCTTAATTTTCCGGCGGGTCCAGATCCTGTGCCCATAGCCCATGTTGAGGCATGTGATATACACCACAGCTGACCTATGGTGTGTACAAGTTTAAAGTCAGAAAAGACGTTTTATTCAAAGGAAAGAAAAAAGTGGTAAAAAATGCACCAAATTCCCCCAAAAAACAGACAAGCCATTACGGCCGCAAGACACGGCTGTGGGTACAGAGCAAGGATCACATGAGTTATCCGGTCACTATAATGCTTAGGTGTGCCTACTGATTGGTGGTCTAGTTCTGCTGACTTAACGTACGTAGGTTAGAACAGTGAAGATTTGGAAGAATCTGAACTTGTTGATGCAAGTAATTCTACTATTATCACTTTGTTTCCAAAAACTTCTTATTCAAGTAATTCAAATACTGTTCAATGTCTCAATGTTCATCCATGTGTGTCTGTGTGTAGATTGATTACATCAACCCTTATCTCTTGCCCAACTTATGAGAATAAGGCATCATTTAATATTTATCTATCATACAATGCCTTAAGCTGAAAGAGGAATGCGGATTTTTTATAGATTCCCAGACTCTGAGAATATTAATGCAGTTTGGCTTAATTTTGCCAGTCCCATTGTACGTATCACACGTTGTATCACAGGATCTAGCTGTTTCTTATGTCTCTAGAAATCGTGCCGCATAAGCACGGATCCTCTCCTACTGCCTCATGACTTGTTAAGGTCCTGCTTAACGGGCAATGCGACCAGTTGGCAGAGACAAAAGTTAATTACATTTTTGACAGATGTTTTTCACTTTGCCAACCTGTTGTGTCACCCATTAGACACGACCTTAACCGGTCATAAGCAGCAGGAGAGGATCATTTTTGCAAAAAAGACATCACCAATACCAAATATCAATCACTAATAAATATGGACCAGGAGATTCTTTTAAATGATCATGATCAATAATAAATATGGACCAATTATCAAACAATGCCTAGATTAATTATCCAAAAAAAAAAAAAAAAAATTTCCTGGATCATCTAACTAACCTAATTGTCCGGCAAGTTCGGAACCTCTGTGCCCATAGCCCATGTTGGGGCCATGTGATGCACACCACCGGCTGACCAATGGTGTGCACAAGGTTAAAATGTCAGAAAAGGCATTCAATTCAAAGGAAAAGTGGTAAAAAAAGATACCAGATTTAAAAAAAAAAAAAAAAAGCTATTAGGGCCATGAAGCAAATGCTCTGTGATAAAAATGCCTCCGTAGTGTATATGGTAAATTATAAATAGACATGTGTTGTTTTGGGGGGGTAAAAGGGTCCAAAAAGGTGTTCAGTTGAGAAAGTAGGTGGTCAAGAAAAGACATCAAATTCAAAAACACATCATGTGTCAATCAATGCACCATAATAAAGGTCTATCACAAAACAGACAATCATTCGCGCGGCCGTAACACAGGTTGTTAGTACAGAGGGATCACATGGGCTTTAGTTATGCTGCTGATTGGTGGTTTAGTTATGCCGACTTAACAGTAATGCTGACTTAATGTACGTAGTTTAGAACATTAGATAATCTGAAGCATCTGACTTGTTGATGCAAGTATTTCTACTATTATCACTTTGTTTCCAAAGACTTCTTATTCAATGAATTTAATCATTATACACACACACACACGGAATTTCAAAAGTCATCATTTTTAATTCCTATGATGTAATGTTCAAATATATGAGTTGTTAACTATACAGTCATCATGTTTTTCCGAGGGGGAGTATCCTCTGCACCGCCCCCTTTGTGTGACTTCATGAGCTGAGACAGAGGGGAATTATCATTTCACTTTTGGGGGGTGATGTGACATCTCCAAAAAGTGAAATGATACCCCCCTTGTGTCTTGGCTCACGAC